>UFQX01001399.1:0-88934 GCA_900497675.1 Arapaima gigas | reverse complement strand
ATATTTTGCAGTTTTCCCAACTTAAATTTTTTTGAAAAGCACTAAGCCTTCTGCGACACCTAAAATCAACTTTGAGGAAGTTAAAATGGTTGTGTGGAAGAAATTAAGGAGAAACTCAATGCAAAGTTAATCTAAACTTGTGCATCTAATAACTTCACACAGCCAACCATCCCATGAGTGGCGAAGACACCTTTGACAACAAAGCCTGGATTGCGAACGAAGCGTAATGTAGAGAAACCAGTTGCTGTTTTTCAACGTTCCGATGTCCCGCCAGAGGTCGTTTCATTCAGCAGTTAGAGCTACTTCACCTGTATCAGCCATTGTTCTAAAGCAAAAATCGGACCGAAATGACTGAAATATCACAGCTCGGAATTTGGTCAGGAGAATCATCCACACAAGATTTGTGCGAAAGCATATTTATTTCTGCAATGCAGTGGGAACAATTTTTTTTCTATGATGTTCCAATACGGTTTCAAATATGTCACATTTATCATCACATTATTTATTTTCTCCAAACTCTCCTGCTGTGTAGTAGACTTCCCAGTTACCTAGAGGATTAATACTCAAAAAATAAATCCACTATTATCTCTGAATAAAAAAGTTAAACATTCTGTTGCAAAATAGAACAAATGAAAATGTTTTATTTGTGCTGACACTCTTTGGAATGAGAACATTTGTCACTGAACAGGCAGCGATCCCACAAAAGTCTGTCTTCATTGCTGGTGAAATATGTGAACCCATTACTTATGGGGTGGAGAAGAAGAAAACTTGGTATATCCACCTATCCACCCATTATTACTAGTTGGGGGGGGGGGGTCCAGATCCTGTCCTGGAATTACCGGGTGGTAGGTTGCAAGACTACACCCTGGATTGGGTGCCAGCACATCCCACAGCAGCAATGGATTATAATACTTTATCTTACACCCCGGTCAGCTGAGATTAAGGGAGGACAAATAACAAAATCTTTTCTAAAATCACTTCTCTCGTTTCCAGATTATCCCCATCATGTGTCTTTTCTCCGTTCTCTAGCCAAATCCGCGCCAGAACCGCAGCCAGTGGTTTGACTCACAGAGGAATTTGCCACTTTCACCTTCTTGTGCTGCCAGCTACACCGTCGTGCTGTAAATCACTGCGTCCTCAGGACTCGCAGACGGCTGGGGGGGGAACAGACCCGCATTGACTCGTTCAGCAGACTTTTTTTGTCAAAGAAACACCGAGTATACAAGGACACTTATATTTATTCTGCAGAGCAGCGTAACACACACTCACATACACACTGGTGACAGTAATCCGAATGTTTTTGAGCTGCTGCAGAGTTTAAATCACCCACAGGCTGATGTTACAGGCTTTCAAAGTTCTCATTTTTAATCTGTCCACATGCTGTAAACATTCACATCGTTGCTTCTTTTTTGACAGTACTTAAAAGAGCAGAATGTTGTACCTGGTTTATTTCTCGTTGCGCTGCTGGTTTCTGGTGGAGAATGATGCTGTAAGTCAGTTCATGGTCTGTGGTCGGCTGTGGGAGAAACACCACACACTTCAGTGGTCAGGCCTCCAGAGGAGAAGTCTGACGGCGTGAATTTAAAAAAGAGGACACGGGGGGTGGCAGTTATGTCAAGTTTTGTGCTATTAAAATGTAAATAACCTGCGTGGGATTTATTCTTCATGCTTGCTGGAGGATTTATACTGTTATTTTTCTCTGATGGACAACAAAAAAAAATTTAATTCACTGTATCTCAAGTGTCTCGTCTGCAGGCAAAAAAAAACACAGACAAAACACTTTTTGTCAGCAATAGAGAAAGCAGACTTACGGTGTGAGGGGAACTGCTGAGTGTCTCTCTGCTTTTGGCCTTTGCTCCCTCTAAAACGGGAAGCGAGGGGTAAAGAGGTCAGACCTGCGCTTCTCTGACTTTCGACTGCACCCCCCCCCCCCCCCCCCCCCCCCGGCACCAGAAGAAGAGCAGCTGGTGAAAGAGGACATGGCGGCAGCAGAAGGTTCTTCAAATGTCTCAAAAAAATAAGCAGTGTCAGAGTCCCCCACTTATGAATGTGGTCCTGAAAGTCGGCTCATGAGGTGAAGTCTCATTGCTCAGAGTCACAGTTGCAGAAAAGGCAGAATCGGCTTTTGTTACTCGCAATAACGTGACAAACCAGCCTCAGATTTGGCCATAATCTGCTAAATGAGTTCCCTCCTACATGTGAAAGCTTGCGAGTCTAGGAATCGTATCTGGATCGATTTCTGCACTGAGTTACTGCGGTAATAATGAAGAATGCGAGGAAGAGGACAATGGAAGAAGATAAAGCAGAATAAGAAGTACAGTGATAAAGGAGCAGGTTGCGATGCCCTAGTATCTGATGGCCAAATAATTTTTTTGGAATATTTCTCTTACTCTGCTTTCTCAGCATGAAGGCGGTTCCCATGACAACAGCCACCAGCAGCAGCAACAACAGTCCCAGTATGACCAGTAAGGCTAACCTAAAAGCATGGAAAACAAAAAGGGGAAAAGCAGGATTGAACCCAGCCTGCCTGCATCTCCAGCCAGAGCATCAGGAGATGCTTCTGACGGATTTTTGGTGAGTTACCTCACTGTCTTCACTGATGCACTGATGAACATTTTATTTATTTTCAAAGAAAGGCCAAAATGAGTCCTGCTTACCAGAGGGGCTTTGCAGCGGTGGGCGTGTCTTCGATTGAGGTGGAACTCGGAACCACACCACCATCTGTGTGACTTCTGATTCCTGTTGAAGTCAAAGTGCTCTGTAGTGCATTAAAGGCATCTGGTCCTGTAACTCCTTGGTTCCGAATCTGGACTTTACTGTCTGTTGGGTATCAGTTGCATGAACAACAAAACATTGCCAAAAGTAAAATTTGAAAAATGAAAAGCAAATCGAAACAAGTGAATGCAAATTTAAAAAAAAAAGAATTGTGGGTCTGCTGGGTGAATCAGTATTCATTTGTAAGAATAACTACCCTGTAAAACAGGACACACCCTGGTGCTGTGACCAGGCTGAATGCTACTGAGCTGTGTGCCCTGTGTTGCAGACACCACTGTGATCCTGTCTTGGACAAGAGGGTACAGGTTGTGAGTCAGGGAGTAACATTAATATTACTGAAACATGACATTTTCAGAATGCTGTGCTCAGTTACTGGAGACACGATTAGTCAGATTTAACAACTGAAAGAATGGCAACAATTCAATATCAATATAGATACAGAAAGTATGAAACCATCCGCTCACCGTTCATAATTTTTAGAGGCAGAAATGTTCCAACATCTTGTCCCCCAACGATCTCCACAACACACCAGTAAGTGTCAGAGTCCTTCTCCTGTAGGTTCTTCATGGTCACAGTGAAGAGCAGCCGGTTNCCTTCTCCTGTAGGTTCTTCATGGTCACAGTGAAGAGCAGCCGGTTGGGGTGATCGGTGATGGACACCTCACCTCTCCTCTGTGGTGAGTCAGTGCGGACCACGGTACTACAGGATGACCATATATACCCTCTACACCAGTATTTCACATGGTGTTTATACTTCTGATCATAGTGACATGGGATGGTGACAGATCCTCCTGTCTCTGCAGACACCCAGCTCTCAGTCCTCACATCCTGAACACCTGTAGGGAGCATTAAATCATTGTGACTGGATCGTTCAAACATTACATTTCTTGTTCTTTGAAGTCAGTTTAATAAGATGTTCTGGTGTTGTATGAGCCTTGGACTCAAATTTATCTGTAAAGATGGAGATTGAAACCTTGTCCATATGAGGTTTCTTCCACATTCTCCCATATTAATACCCAAGGGTCAAAAATATTATTAAATACTATTAAAATATTATTGGAACTGATATAACAACTAAACAGTTTGCTTCTTTGGAAAATCATCTTACCTGCAACTTCAAGTTTTACAGATGCAAAGATATCAGAGTGTCGCTCCCTCTCCACTCCACACCAGTAAGTGTCACTGTCTCCATCCTGTAGGTTCCTCATGGTCACGAAGAAAACTAGGCGAGCGGGATTATCAGCGATCGACACCCGATGCGTTCTCTGTGGCGAGTCAGTGCGTACCACGGTAAAATGCTTCTTTCCTTTACTCCAGTATTTCACGTTTTCTCTGTATTCCTCACTGTAGAAACATGGGACGTAGACAGATTTTCCTGTCTGAGCTTTTAACCAGTCGAACGTCTTCACACCGGCGGCACCTAAACACAGAAAGTCTGACAGAATAAAAGTCTTCTTTATTATACTGGATCTGATCTTATGAAAAACACTATGAAATACTGTGCAGAAGAGCACAAAAAAAATGCAGTTTTGCAGTTAACTCCACTGAAGCGAAGACAGGCTATAAGTATCTACACTAACAGTACCTACATCTGTAATCGTGGGACAGCATCTGTTATGGTTGGAGGGAAAGATGTAAACTGTACACATTAGAATGAAAAATGTTAAATTAATTCTCAGTTGAGCACAAATGTGTTCAGAAGTAGAAACTACGAGAGGAAATGTGATTGCATGTCTTACAGTCGACCTTAGTGATCTTCCTCATTTAGCAGCTGAATTTATTAAGCCTCATGACAGTTACACACCGGAAAATGATGCTAAAGGCCTCAGTCTCCTTCAACAAATCACTTTCTTCCCAGCATTTCATTGTTTTGTTGTTTGATAAAGTAAATTCACTACAAAATGAATGTTTAAGACCTGATGCCAAGAGTTCCACAAAAATGTTTCGGGTATTTATACGTTTTGATTTTGAGGTCATTTTTGAAACGACCACCTCAGTGTTCGATCATCACGTGAAAATGAGTGTTCAATGTGCTATAACAGCAGCTCCTCTTTTCTGTGTGACGGTAACGGTCTCTAACAGTGTGTGTCTTACCTGGGAGGGCCATGAAGGACAGGAGGAAAAGGTATAAGACCAGAGGGTCCATGTGTGTCAGAGAGCTCAGACCTTGAGAGACTGACTGTTACTTCCTGATCGTCTGTAGCTTCGCTGGTGTTCGGTCTCCTTCCTCTTCTGTTTAAACTCACTGTGGCCTTTTTCAGACACAGAGAAAGAACCGCAAACACTCTCACGTATTGCGATGAAACGCTGAAAGGCTTCTACTCATATGGTACATAGAGAGTTTTACATCCTCCTCGAATGAGAAAACATCTCATTGTGGCCAGTTTATGCAAGCATATAAATAATTTTATATCACCCCGTTTTACCCTAAAGCTGGTTTCTTCCTTCCGATGCGGGCTTCCTATCAGAGGTCTGGCTGTTTGAGGGCATTTTGGCTCTTCCAAGAATTGTTGCTGTTCTGAAGTGAAATTAGTGTCATTGTTGGAATCTATTGGAGCCACTTGTCCAACTTAGGAGTCTCCAGTTGTCAGTGGCACTATTTCATATACGCAACAGATGTCTATAGGCGTCAGTGAAGGAAATATGCAAAATAACAGTTTGCTGAGGCTATTCACCTGTGGTGCTTCAAGGTGTCCTACAGGTCCAGATCCACATGGTGAAGTAGAGCTCATCTTGCAGGAAATAGGCCAAAACCTGGTGGTAATAACCGATTGAAGTTTTTGCTTCTCCCGATGTGTCAAATACATAACCTCTCCCTGCAGATAATACATCCTGCAAAATCTCAAGGTTCCGGTTACTACATGGTCAAAGGGTCAACCTCCTGAGTTCCTCAAGATCTAACCTCACAAAGTGCACTGGACCTCTCCATCTAGGTCCTTGATGGAGCCAGTGAACAGGGTTCACCGTCAGAGCGTGTACGTTTCTGGTTTTGGGCCTGACAGTCTACAGCCACCTCTGTCCCTCAGAGTTGCTGAAGTCATTTAAATTCTAGTAGTTTCTCAAAACCTCTTTCAGATCAATTTCTCTCCTGATTTTGAAACAGCTACGTATGTCTGAATTGCACCATATGTTCTGATCATCTTCGTATCTGACGTACTTCTATAGGCATCTACTTGTACTGGGAAAAATACTCGTGTTTGTAGCTAAAGCTTTTTGGTCTGTTGTTGTATTTATTTTGATTTATTCAGAGTTTTACCGAACTTCAGAGGAAAGCGTTTGGCAGATGAGACAAATACATACTGGAAAAAATGTTGCAGACCTCGACTACCTGGAGTTTGGCAGCAAAACAGCTTTGAGACAGGATCATTTTAACCGCTTTGTAAAACTCTCCACAGAAGAGAAATCAGAAGCCTGTCTGTCTGCTGCAAGACGATGACATCAGAGACGAGAAGTGAACCGTCTCTTTGTTAAAGAGAAGAAGCCTCATATCTCAACTTAATGGCAGGAAATGAAAAAAAAAAAACTTTTAAATAGACATAGGGGTGGCTAACAAGAAAAACACAAGGGGAAACTTTATAAATTTCTCTCCTAACAATTTTGCAAGTCTTAAATTATTTTTGTGAAGAGGCATGTTTACTGGGCCGATCCAGGGTCTGTATCTTAGTTAAAGGAACCTAAACCAGCAACCATCAGAATACAAGGCCATGGTCTTAATGTTAATGTCCCTCTGTGAACCAACCAGCAGAAACCTTTCTTCAGAAACTATAAAAATGAGCTCATGTTAGCACATGTTTATTGTTCCAAACAACTATACAAAAGCAAACAAGCAAATAAACTGACATAAGACTAACAAAAATCTGGAGACACGTTATAAATATATAAAATGTAATCTGCGGTGAACAGAGAAAAGGCATTAGGAACTGGAAAGTAAACGGCCAGGTTGTGAAACTTCTGCTTTGTGACGGTCCTACCCTATTTTCAAAAGGGTTATATTTTGTCCCTTTACAAATATCTTTGCACCTTAAAACTGTACTATGGTAAGAAAGTGTCTCACTTTTCGGAGAATTATTTTTGCCCTGCTGATAACATGTGACATTTTTTTTCCTTAAATTAGTAATGGATAATAAAAAAAATGAAAGTAATAAAAATGTGCACTGGGAGGAGATTTAAGATGCCATGCAGATGTGGAGGAGCTAAAGAGAAACACACTGTGTAAGAAAGCAAACAAGTCACTGTGCAACAGGAAGTTCCATTACAATGAAGAACAAGACAGGAAAAAGTACAAATTTAGGTCCAGGTTCAAACCGACACTCATCACAGTGCAAACTGACACCCCTTTGTGTGATAGTCAGACCTGTAAAGCTTTACTGGCTCTTCTTTCCAAATCATCATCATAGTTTCCTCTTTAGTGCTTGTGCAACTGTGCGGCTTTTCTGTATGGGCAGTTGATCATTTTATGGTCTCGCAGCAATACTTTGTCCTTTTGTCACTCGGTACTGGTGTAATTTTTCCTTTGCAGCCATCTCAATAACAGCAGTTTGTCATTTTGTGTCCCACAGGTCCCCTTGAGATCATGGTTGGGCTTTGTGTTCTGAAAAAGGAACTGCTTTGCCTTCGAGATCCCTTGGTACTTTAGGGGTTGACAGTCTTGGTCCATCATAGGTGGATTTTGTTGGTGATTTGCCTCTCAAGCCAGAGGTTTCAGAGCACATTTTTGGTTCCTCAGATGTGGGATTCACAGATGATCTGCTTCTCAAGCAGCAAAACCTGGGACATTCTCTTGGTTGCTCCGAGATAGATTGTGTGGATAATGTTTAACAAGCAGCAGGTTTTATCGCACAGTGTCACTCCCTCAGAAGAAGATCTCACATATGATTTGGTTCTTAACCAGCAGTTTCTGAGGTAGAGTCTTTACCCCTCAGAGATGGATCTTGTAGATAATCTTTGTTTGAAGCAGCAGGTTCTGGAACACAGTCGTTCAACAGTGGATCTCGTAGGCGATCTGCTTCTCAAACAGCAGGCTCTGGCTCAGAAACAGCTCCTCTTGTTCGACATCCATTGTGGGTGCCGATTCTTCCCCTTCTCCAGCCATCCTCCTCAGGGGCTGTGGAACCCGGTGCTGCGGAGACTCAACTGGAGGCGGCGCACTCTGCTGGACGGGGGGCAACACAGGCCGACTGCGGTTGAGCACATACATCTCATGGCCGCGCTCATCGCGGTACTCCTCCAGCTGGGCAAACGTGGTGGGGCCATCCGAGTAGTCGTTGACGTACAGGACGCTCTCCTCCTGGTGGCCCTTCTGGCGTTGTTGGTGGCGGCTGTAGATCATGACCACCAGCAGGAGGGCCGTGAGCGCCAGCAGAGCGATGCCTGCAGCGATGGCCGTCTGTGTGGCTGCACCTAGTGCGTTGAAGTCCATGCTGCCCAAGGCATAGAGCGGCTCTCGGCTTACGTCTGTCAGCACCGGGTGGGAGGGGTGCAACCAGGGCCGCCAGGGTGATGACAGCACAGACGTAGATGATGATGAGGAGGGAGAGGAGGGGGAAGCGTTGACAGACAGGTGGAAAGTCACCCTGGCCACACCTCCCGCGTTCCAGGCCTCACATTCATAGAGCCCAGCGTGGGCCTCTGTGACATTGCTGAGGAACAGCATCCCGCTGCCTGTGTCTGGGTCAAAGCGCTCACCATCCCCCTGACTGTCCGCTGTGCCAGTGCGGGCGGTTGTCTCAGCCTCTGGCCCCACCCCCGCCATGTCTGACCCCCTGGCCGAGAGCTGGGTCCTGTCCTGGGTGGCCTTCCTCCAGGTGACCTGCGGCTGTGGGTAGCCAGAGGCCTGGCAGGACACACGCAAGCTCTCGCCTGGACGCAGGGAACGGCGGCGGGGCTGTAGTCGCACCGCTGGAGGGATGCACACCAGGCTGTTGCGGGGTACCTCCACCAAGCTCAGGTGCGAGAGGCGAGGAGGTTCAGCACACACGAGTCGCCGGTCGGTGGAACTCAGCAGGCGCTGGCCTTCCTCATCAATCCAGGTGCGCAGCCAGTGCAGAGCGCAGTCGCAGCGCCACGGGTTGCCTGGGTGGGACGTGGTGGTAGAAAAAAATAAATCCAAAATATATTACTTAGATCATTTCAGGATAAATCATAGTTTTCCATTTACGCAATTACGAGAATTAGCGTGCAACTGGAAGTAGAGTCACTGGCCAGTCAAGGTCGGGACCAAAAAAGCTACCGGTAACCATTTGACTAGGGGACACGTGTGCCCTGTGGGGTCAGGTGGCTCGGTAACATTTGTTTGATCAAATGTTTGGGACATGTTTAAAATTTATATTCAACAGCCAAAGCCGCGATTCGTATTCATGGAGACTAATCAGTCCAATTAATTCCGTGTTTCCTCAGAAGTTCTCCTGTTGTCAGTCCGGCGCCCCCCACCTGTGACTCGCAGCACCTGCAGGCTGACCAGGGGCTGCAGCGAGGCCTGGCTGATGGTGCGCAGGTTGTTCCGGCTCAGGTCCAGCAGGGCCAGGGAGCCCAGGCCGGCCAGAGCCTGCTCCCCCAGCATCTCCACGCTGTTCTCCTGGAGGTGCAGCTCCTGGAGCCGCTGTGGGGAAGGAGGAGTCCAAGTTGGTCAATGTGGACAGATAGCAGGGTGTTTGCATCCAAAACTCCTCATCTGTTGTTGAGAGAACTTTTGTTTACCCAAAATTGTTGTAAAAACCACTCAATAAGTCATATAAGTCCAGGAGGGATGGGCAGCCACTGGCACTTGGACCCCCAAAGGTCTATTTTTCTTCCTCACCTCCTGGTTGGGAGTTTTTTTGTTTTGTTTTGTTTTCCTCTCCTCATTTTCTGGCTGGCTTATTGTACAGCTTTTATAGCTATTGCATTTAAAGCTTACTTTATATTTGTAGACATATGGAAGCTTCTTTATCTACTTCTATCATGTCTGTTTGAACCTTTGTTCAGTGCTTGATGCCGTTGTTTCAGAAGAGCACTCTGTAAAAATAGATTTAATGAAATTAAAAAAAAAGATCTGGAAAATGCCACTCCTTTGATATAACCTTCAATGCCCTTACCTTTATTTACCATTTCTAAATATAACACGATGCCCTAGAAGCAACAAAAAAGTTTTATTTATTTTTTTTCCAAAAGACAATATTAATAAGTTACTTACACTTTTCCTCATTAATAGCTGGATTCTTTTTTATATCAGAGTTGTCAGTAAATATCCATGTTGCCAGCAAGTTAAAACTCTAATTTTACATGTAGGTTTTTAGCATTTTAGTTTGATTTTATGATAATAACTGTCATCACTGACAACTTTTTTCTAAGTGTCACGTAATAAAATGAGTGTATTGCACTGTCACCTTAAACATTTTCCAAATGTGCTACAGTTGTCATTTTGCTTTGTTATCTGGTGTGAAAGACACTCTGACCCCTGTTTTCTCACCATTCAGATCTCCCCCACCTGTAGGCCACGGAAGGTGAAGTCCTGCAGACGGGTGATCTGGTTCCCGGCCAAGTAGAGCACGCGCAGGTGAGCCAGACCTTGAAAGACATCCGGCATCACCAGGTGGATACGGTTGCCATTGAGGGCCAACTCCAGGAGCTGGCCCTGTCCCCGGAAAGCCCCCGGTTCCAGGGCCGAAAGGCCGTTGTGCTGTAGGTACAGGTAGCGCAGGTCGGACAACCGGGACAGGTCTTGCTGGCGCACCTGGCCAATGGCATTGTCCTGGAGGAAGATGGTCTGCAGAACGTCGGGGGAGAAGGATGCGAGAAACCCAGATTTTACTGAGTTGCTCACAGTCAAACCTAACCCCTAAAAAGGTTTTCTTTGAAAGATTTTTAGCTTTACCTGAAGCCAACATTTCTTTTTCTATTGTACACTTCGAAACACTTCCTTAAAATAATGCCCTGATAGCTTAAATTTGTGGAATGAGATGTCAAAGCAGGAGGCAGCATAGAAACTTGGTCTGATAGCTTGGAGATAGGCAGTGTTAAAGCTGAGATGGCTGAGATTTGCCACCTTCTGGCCTGGGGGGTCCCCATCTGCTTTTTATATTGCACAGAAATGATCAAAATGATCTCTTTAACACCACTTGGTGCTGGCAAGTCAACAGCACCACACGGTCAGAGTTGATCTCTCCACATTTTTTGCTAATCTCCTAACTGTATATGGGGCTGCGCAAGATTCCTGCATAAGCACTTATTGGGGTGGAACACACAGTTTTTTTGTTTATAATAATAGGTGTTCCATTTTCCATCTTGCCCGAAAACAAATAAATAGCACAGCAATAAAAATCTCTGCAAATCCTCTATGACTAATCCCCTCCTGTATAAGGCAACAGTGATTTTATTGAAGCATTAATGCATAAAAAAGACATGAACAAAAAGAGCAAAAAAATCCTAATCTAATGTGCAAAGAACATATGTTACAGCTTAAGCTGCTCACATCAGGTCAGAATGACGATGACAAGTGTCCGTGACCTGTGGACACACTGCACTTTGCTGTGGCCACCTTGACAATGTAGATGGACAGAGACAGAGTGCACTTTGACATATAGTACTGTGCAAAAGTCTTAGGCAGCTGTGGGAAAAATGCTATAAAGTGAGGATGGTTCCAAAAATAATGCCATAAATACTTATTAATCAATAAACCTTCTAAAAAGTGCAGTAGACAAAAAAAACCTCAATCAGATCAATATTTGGTGGGACCACCCTTTGCCTTTAAAACAGCATCAATTCTCTTATGCAAACTTGCATGCAGTTTAAGGTAGAGGTTGGTAGGTTCTTCCAAACATTTTGAGGAACTGGCCACAGTTCTTCTGCAGACTTTGACTGTCTCTGCATGTCCTCCCAGACTGACTTGATCATGTTGAGATCAGGGCTCTGTGGGGACCACAGGATTCCTTCTTTTTGCTCAAGATAGTTGTGTATGACTGAGATTGGGTGTTTGAGGTCATTCTCAGGCTGCAGAATGAATTTGGGACCAACCAGAAACCTCCCTGATGGTAGATAAGAATCCACCTGTACTTCTCAAAAGACATTGAAGTTGCGTGCCTAGGACTTTTGCAGCAGTGGTGGAAAGATGGAAATTGACCAGTCTTTGATGTGGTGAACAGACAGCATGGTGTTTGATATGACCATTTGTGGGAAGATAAGACAGGGACATGATGCAGCTGGACATGATCTTCTGGAGCAGTGGCATTTGACCGGGCGAATAAAAACAGTCGACAAAATATCGATAACATGATGTTTGATTTGACCACCTGGACAAGTGGTGGACAGATGAAATGCACATAGATTTGACTGGGTGAAGGTAGGGAAGACAAAAGAGCAAAAAGATGATCTTTGATATGACGGCCGGTAGACAGAATGGATACTGATATGACTGGATGAAAAAATGGTAGACAAAAAAGGAGACTGTGACCTTAAGTTTGACTGTCGAAAGGACTGGTGGGCGAGATACAGATAGAATGATCTTTGGTGTAACCATGTGAAGGTGTTTTGGGCAAATGTTGTGTGGTATGATTATTAAATTTTGACTAGAAGGTTAGACCAGTTCAGCTACTCATTGTGTTGCATGAGCAGGTGGGCGAAAGATGTCCTGATAAGATGAGCAGATGCAGTCTTGGTGGGACGCAGACCTGGGTGATGGGCGGGATATTCTTGGGAAACTCTCGGAGCCCCATGGAGCCGCACTCCACCGTCAGGCTGTAGCAGCGGCAAACAGAAGGGCAGCCCACGGCAGGGGGTGTGTAGAGTCCCCAGAGGGGCAGGAGCACGAGCGTCAACACAGAGGTGGACATGACATTCGCGTTCGAGGTCCTGGAGGAGGACAGAGAGAAAAGGGGACAAAGAATATGAAAGCAACCATTGCCTTTGCAAAGCATATTAAAAAGAATTTAAAAAATCAGAAAATCTACAGTCCAAATAATTTTTTTTTTCTTGGTTGATATCCGAGAAAGATGGTTAAATCTAGTAAACATCTGCTCCATATACCATGTAGTTCATGTGCTACTGACACATATGAGCCTCTGCAAATACATACGAGTATTTTCCATACATAAATATGTGCATATAAATGTAATTTATTACATTTACTAAGCACAAGTCAAACTGAAAATTGAAATGTGTCGCTTGGGCAAACTGAATGGTAAAAATTATACAATAATCTTTCAGTTCAAATGCACAGGAAAAAGCACAATCGAACTGTAAATATGACTTGCGGTATAAAAAAATGGATATCATATTTTAAATAAATAAAACAGAATGTGAAGAATTTCAGAGCAACTTCTTTATACAACAGCAACAACAAAAACAACAACACTGCTACTACTGCTAATAATAATAATAATAATAAGCTATTACTTCATACTTTTTCACCACTGCAAATTCTGCAACTTCTCTAAAAGAACACAGAGCACGTGAGCACAATAAACTGGTGTTTTTCTTTCGGTCGAGATGCGATTTCAGTCGTTCGATGAGCGACTGCACCACAGCGCCCTCTTCAGGGCTCCAATTCCAGTCCGTTTGCCTCGTTTACATAAACACGGGGGGTCCCGCCATATGTTACATGCGGGTCTTTGTTACGCGCGCGTGCACGCGGACCACCGTACGTCTCCCTAAATTCTCATCCTCACAATCTTTATGTCCACAAGCGAATAAGCGACACTGGCGGCAGGAGAGAAATACTGTGGTAAATTTCGAGGTAAATGTCGGAAGCGCGGGGCGGCGCGTGGACATGTCGTTCCGCAAAGACGCAGCAGCACAGCGCAGCTACCTGTTCAGCGATGGGTCCGATCGGGTCTCCTCTCAGCCCCGTTTCCAGGTGATCGGCGAGCATCCAGGTGGTCCGACCCACGCGGCCAACCGGCGTGTTCTGGTCATGTTAAATCAATAAAACGAATTAAACATGAACAACGTGGGGGAGAAAAGCCGCGCGAGAGGACAGCGCCTCAGCCTGGGAGCGGCGTCCGCGAGATGCGTCCGGTCCTCACGAGAACGTCACATCTCCATCATCGTCACCATCATCATCTGCACCATCTTCTCAAGCAGCGGGACATGAACACGAGCCGTGGGCCCAGACTCGCGTTAAGCTCACGGTTCGACTCCGGACCCGGTTCACAGTTCCCGGTTCGGGTCCGCAGCGCGTCACCGAGTTGCCGCCCCTCCCTCCGCCGCGCGGCCTTGGCTCCCCACGGGCTCCCGTCGCCTCTCTCTCTCTGTGCAGGAGTCGGACGGGGGGGGGGGGTGATGCGCAAAAGCAAAAATCACGTCTAACGGTTCACAGCACGTGCAGCCTGTGGGACAGAAAACACGGAACAGCAACAGGACACGGAAAGATGGTGAATAACAATACGTTCATCCACGACCTGTGAATTCACTTTAGATAATAACGAGACAGAAAAAAACGTTTTTTTCCCCACATAAAGCTGAGACCGGCGGACCGCTGGGGGTGAAACGGGTGAAATTACAGTGGCGATGAGACCGTGGGCCGTTAAAGGAGAGAACGAAGCAATAAAGAGCATCTTCTAGTTGTCTGGTTGTGGGTTTACAGGGGTGTCACAGGTGTGTCCTGTCCCTGGTGCTGAAGTCCAGTCTCACAGGTGTCTCTCCTGTCCATGGTGCTGAAGTCCAGTCTCACAGGTGTCTCCTGTCTATGGTATTGAAGTCCAGCGTGACCATAGTGTCCTGTCCATGGTGCTGAAGTACAGTCTCACGGGTGTCTTGTCCATGGTATTGAAGTCTAGTCTCACAGGTGTGTCCTGTCTATGGTATTGAAGTCCAGTCTCACAGGTGTGTGCTGTCCATGGTGCTGAAGTCCAGTGTCCAGGTGTCCATGACAATGATGGTCAAGTGAGCAGAGATAGGACTGAAACTTGTGCCACTTCCACTCTCCTGCTGATCTGACCCCATCTGATGGTCCTAAACTTACACTTTTTATCACACACAACTGAGCCCAGTTATCTTCTTCCTTTCTGTGTCATGTTTCCCAAACACTCCCCCCTCTTGTCACAGGAGCAGCACTTTACAGATACAAGCATTTGGACACGTCTATAATTTATCTCAATAATTTTTAATGTTTTAATCTAATAAAAGTATTTAAATAAAGACTGCACTATAAATTATTACAAGTATTACAAATACAATATTGAAAATTGATCAGAACAATGGGGAAAATAATCATCTGTAAAGTTTAATAAACTTGTCATGGTAATAAAGAAACTTTTCTTTTCTTTCATGTGGGGAAGGTACCTGCTTGAAAGTCATAATTGTTTGTCTGGGAAGGCGAAGGAGAAGATGCGGAAAATAAGAAGAAGAAGCATTTTGTGATCATCTTTGTCTTTGATCTGCGAGACGTAAGCGAGGGGACTGGAAGTTGCACCAATTTTCTTGAAAGCAGCTTTTCTCAAATAAACAGTATTTTCTCTTGGGGTTAAACAGACTGGCTCCTCTCAGAAGAAAGAGAGGGTCAGAGAGCTCTGTTTGGTCATCCCTCACTGACTACCCTGTAGAGAACAATAAAGACCTCGAGAAAAAAGCCTTGAAAGACGATTTCTGAGAAACACCAGATGATATAAAGAAAAGTGCTGTAAGAACATTTGCATACAAAATGGAAAACACGGAAAAAGGTGCTGAAGACTTATATAATAAATTAAAAATCTTGTAATCTTTTATAATGTCCTTAAGAGTTTCTAAAGGTTAGAAAGGTATCGATGTGCGATGAGACGTCAGAGATTACCGGTGCAGTTATGAATCATGGTTATGGTTTCAAAATCATTCTGCGCAACAGCAGAAATTAGATCTGAGGGGAAGGAAACTCTGAAGTGTCACTTGGTGAAGCACTTCCTCAAAATGGCCCACACTGCTGAACCTTCCTGACCTCAGGAGGCTTCCTGCAGTCATACAACAGGAACTTATCAACCGAGACGTTAACCGCACTGAGGATCACGCTCTCTTCCAGCAGTGTGCAAACCAGGCGTTTCTGAGAAGGGATAAGGAGGGAATAAATACGCAGCTACAGCTTTTCCATCTTGGCAACCAGAAGAGATAAACTGTAACTTTCCACAGCAGCTCCTCAAACTGCTGTTCCAGCTGCTGGCCGATCTGCCGCAGGGAGCTTTACAGTGGCGCACAGGTGGCACTGCATAAACAGACAGACGCATAACAGAAGTTACGTATAAGACTGTTGGAGAACCAGGTTAAGAAACAGTTTAGTGAGTTACTCATTCGATTTGGCTCATTTTATTTTTAGTCCAACGTTTCTGTTGCCAGGGCGACAAAAAGTGTTAAATAAAGGTCCAACAGGAGAAGTGAAAGATACAGGAGGACGATTACATCTGATTTGAAGGTAACCAAAAGTAATTTAAACGAAGAGGAGAAACATTCCTTTTCTTCAGAGGTTAAGAAAGCGAGGGGTTGGACCCTTGAAGCCAGGATGAGAAAGAAGCTACAATCCATCGATCCATTCTCGGCAGTCCAGAGCCTATTCCTGCTGGCAGGGGGGTGCTAGGCTGTGAACACCAAGTCCGTCATGGGGGTAGCCACTCCCATTCACACGCTACGGGCAACTGAAAGTGACGGGGGGTGGGGCATGCAAACTTCACACAGACTGAGCCGGATTGGAATTCATGAGCAACCAGCCCTGGTGCTGCAAGATCTTGGCACCACTTGGGCTACAACCCCTCGTATGTATTGAGATTTTTTTTTAAAAATTATGATACATGAGATATTTTGTACAGATGAATTAATTTTAAAGATAATAATTTACTTCCAGATTGTATCAAAGCAAGTAAATCTAACTAAATGCATTACAGGGCACCTTAACTAACAGCACAGCACACGTATAAGTGGTAACGGGTGTGTTTAACCCACTGTCACCCTTGTATTTACACTCTGGGCCAGTAGGTGGTCTTAGGTAGTAAGAGCACTGAAACAGTGCGGGAGGGTCGCTGCCCTCTGAATGCACTTCTATGGCCTTTAAAGTTCAGCACTGGTGTTCTGACTTTTGGCCAACTTTTGCTAGTTCGTGTGAGGGATCAGTCAGCGGTGAACTGGGCCTTGGAGATGACGCATTTCCAGTTTTTTTTTTTTCAGGTCTTACTAAAGATTTTAAAACCTATCCAAGTGTTTCCTGCAGTCTTGTTCACCACCTTTTGAAAGTTTGGCAACTGGAGTTTGTCCAGCACCAAATATGTCTGGACTTGAGCCCCACTTCTTTCAATATCTGCTTTCATTATACACTGAATCTTCCTTAGCATCAATAACCAGTCAAGTTGAAAATTGTGGTTGCGCTCCTTCTGTCCACTTGTATTAAGTTCTCAGTTCACCCCGTTATCCTTTTAGAAAAATCATCACCTTCAGTTCCATCCTGTGTAACTCATGTCTTTTCTTACAGTTTGCTTTCCTCAGGCATTAAGGAACCTCGTGTTCCTGGAGGAAAACTCTGAAAATTTTACTCCAAGCGAGCTCAGTAATTTAAAACATTTTCTTTGGGACATGGTGAACACTTTTCATGTGGGTCTGAACCAGGTGAGAATAGGTTTGACTCAGTTCATTTCTGATGAACAGACAAAATCCTTCATAAATTTTTCCCATAACACCACAAAAATGAAGTTGATGATCCAAAACATGGAGCAGAAGGCCAGTGAAATTAAAACTGGACCAGACCTGGACTTCATGCTCACCCAGTTCACAGAGGCAACAGGTGGTGGGGTCAAAGCAGGAGATCCACAGTTTGGAATTTTATTCACAAACGGTCCAACTGTGAAAGACAAATATAATGAGATGGAAGTGCTGCTGATCCACGGTGTCGCAGTGTGCCCAATTCAACTACCTACAGGTGCCACAGAGGACGAGAACCTCCAAGGAAATCAACCAAAATCTCGGGATCTTAGCAGAAGACTCCGCTGTGCAGGTAAACCAAGGCATCCTCAGGAGTTCTGTCAGATCAGTTTTTTTCTTTTTTCTGTAACTTTGTGGACTCATTTTGGTGGGTTTGGGCCAGGTGAGAACGGGTCTGGCCCAGGGTAGTGGTAAACACGTGGAAAACATGCAGCAGTGAGGTGGATTCCGTAAAACTGGACTTGAGGACCCTGCTGAGCAGCAGTTCATAGAAGCAGCAGGTAACAGGGCTCAGGAGGGGCTTCAACAGACAGTGGTGGGAATCACCAGCATCCAAGATGATGAAGAAGAATGATGAGGTAGTGCTGGACAGTGAGGAACCATGATCTCACAGTGTCATGAAGCTCCCCACGGAGAACTGACACAGAAAAGGAGAACCTCTCTAAAGACAGCAGCTAGAACATATTCGACTAAACCTGCACAGGGTAACTTCACTACTTGACTAATGCAGGTAGAGTTCTCCTGGGCTAGTTTGCTCAGATTCTCCTGCCCAGGTTGTCCAGGTTGCTCAAATGTCCTCAGACTTGTGCACTGTAGACAAAGGACAACATCTGTCATCAGGGTCCAGCACACTTTGCAGTCAGCCAGAAGGAGGCTTTAGCAGATATCTTGACTGGAAACTGGAGATAAGTGATCTTTGACTTCTCAGTGTGAAAGTATATGTGCAGACAGTAAACTATAATACCCTGAGATGTTCCTGTTCAGGTCATGCTGTAGCCTTACAGAAACTGGGCCGGTTGGATGTGAGTTCCAGTCTGTGTGTGTGTGGAATTTCCATGTTCTCAACGTGTTTGTGTTGATTTTCTCCCACAGTCCAAAGACACCTGCTTCAGGTTACCTGATGATTCTAAAGTTGACCTTTGCGAGTGTTATACTGCTCTATTGTATAATGTGTGACTAACTGTAGGGAGTTTGTTCTATGTGATGTAACACTGTAAAGTGTCAGGCAAGAATCACACAGAAATCACTGCACTTTACTTCTGAGGAAGGTGTCTGCTAAATGATAAGTTTTCATTTTTTACAAACACGAATGGCAAAGAAATTCATCCGGGCCTTTGTTCTCCTACTACTTATGTAAAAACTCAGATGAATTTCGCTAACCTCTACTGGTCTTCAGTATGACGTGACTTTCGGGTGACTTTGTGAAAAAAATGATGAACATTTTCGGAAAACCAATCCCTAGCATGAATGCGCTGACTGAAATTTTAAGTTTTCTCTTAATTTACTGATGTATTTTGAGCCACTGCTAGAGCAGAATGTACTTTTTCTGCAAGAAAACACAAGGCAAACAGGAAGTGGTTTCTAGGCAACACTGTAAGCTAGATGAGCAGCATGATGGATCGCAAGCGATGTTTTGATATTTGTGTTTGCAGGCAAAAGTGCCTGCAGTGAAAAGCCCTTCTGTTTACTCTCAGCAGTATGTCAATTTAGAGAAAACCATGCAGCACATTTCTAAATGCCAAAACCCCCAATGCAGGTGCAGAAAAACAGATCCTTATCTGTCATTCAAGGATGTTGGTAGGCGTTTGAAAGTTCACACCACAAAAAACTGTAGTTGAGGTGTTGAAAGGGTCAAGTCACAAAATATCTGCTGGAAAGGTAAGCGGTCTTCAATTTTGACTTTCTTCAGTGCCTGAAAACACAGAATGCTTTTACTATCTTCAGAAAGCCTGAAGCAATTATCTCGGTAAAAACCTAGTGAACTTCTGTCTTTCATAGCTGAAGAAAATGGAACCACAGAGTCAGATCTGTCTGATGATACAGATAATTCAAATATGCAATTTTCACAGTATAAAATCGGAATTTGTAAAGTGTCGATTTATATACGCATGTATGTATGTACGTATATCTTTTGTAAGGTATAAAAGGAAAAATTTTACAAAAAAACCCCACCTTTTTATACAGCATTTCCAGCTTAAAGGGGATTCACACATTCATATGCAAATTTCAACACAGCTTATTCAACTAGATGGAGAAATGCAGGGTCAAGAGAATCTGCCTCATCGTTTCAAAGCAATTCTGGAACAGATTCCATGTTATTTAAGAAAAAAAAGAATCATAATTATAACTGCCCCTCAGTGCATTGTAACAGAAAATGTGGCTGATGATTCAGAACATGGAGCAGAAGGCCAGTGAAATTAAAACTGGACCAGACCTGGACTTCATGCTCACCCAGTTCACAGAGGCAACAGGTGGTGGGGTCAAAGCAGGAGATCCACAGTTTGGAATTTTATTCGCAAACAGCCCAACTGTGAAAGACAAATATAATGAGATGGAAGTGCTGCTGATCCACGGCGTCACAGTGCGTCCAATTCAACTACCTACAGGTGCCGCAGAGGATGAGAACTTCCAAGGAAATCAACCGAAATTTCTGGATCTTAGCAGAAGACTCCGCTGTGCAGAGGAACTGAGGTATCCTCCCCTCTTTTATTCTTTATTACTAAATAAGTAAAAAAATTACAAATATTGTACAGATGTAAAATCAATAGTAGTTTTCTGAGCCCCCTTTAATCTTATTCATCCCATTTTGTTGGTTTTAAGGCCCATTTCCCCCCTGCAGCTATATCGATGGCAGATATTGAAACCAATAATATTTTCAGATGTTTCTAGTTGATGTACCAGCCAGTGATGTAGCAAAAGTTACGCACTCTCGACAGGCAGTATTCTTCTTTCTCATATTTGACCTTATGGTCACAGTAATCGTTTCAGTTTACTGTTGCCTTGGAATCATCTATGGGATGATTTCTTAGCAACAACTGCAGATGGAGAAATGCTGCAGTGAGAAAAACAGACTAAGACTAAGGATGGAGGAAAATGGGGAAAATACACAATACAGAAGTGACTGTGGATGAATAAATAAAACACAAAATATATGCTGACAGCACACAAGACAAAATCACTTGCTGCCATTCATCAGTTTTATAATGCTTCTGAAAGCTGTATAGTTCTGCACCTGTTTGGAGGAAATGAAGACCTATTTTGTTGACACTGTCAGGCCTGCAAATAATAATAATAACAATAATAATAATAATAATAATGTACTACTCTCATAAATTTCTGCTCCACATGGCACACATTTGCGCAGAATGTGGGGGGACAGCAGCCATTTGGGGTTTTCTCTGATGAAATACAGAGAGGTACTGATTTATGTCTGTTTTGTGATTTAGGTTTTTTTGGTTCTGTTCTCAACCTTCTTTCCTGGCTGTAAAAGGGCACGACACCCATCCATCACTGCTGACCCCTGGAAGTTGTGCGTGAACAGAACTGAGATGCGGTTGAAGGTACAAAGCTGAGAAGCGAAGATTCTCTGGCCGGGAGAAGCTTTGCCTGTGTTCACTCGGGCTCTTTGTGTTCAAGCTGTTTGTTTATTTATTATTTCGGTTGTAGAAGGATTCATTTGGCACTTTTTTTGCCGTGTTGAAATGAGATGACTGATGCAAAAGGATTTAGGGCAGTTAGGATCATGTTTGTCTGTTGTAACCTCTGGGTGTCTTGTGTTATATTGCATCACATTAAATACAACCTCTGTTTGCTACACAAGACTTGGTTTCCCGTCAGTTACAC
Organism: Arapaima gigas; assembly: GCA_900497675.1. Taxonomy (NCBI): domain Eukaryota; kingdom Metazoa; phylum Chordata; class Actinopteri; order Osteoglossiformes; family Osteoglossidae; genus Arapaima; species Arapaima gigas. The sequence continues at coordinate 67,692 of UFQX01001399.1, read as the reverse complement.
CAAAATAACTTTATTTAGGTTATGTTACACCCTCCTAGGCCCCGGGTGGGTTTGGGGTCATCACAAGTGTCACAACCTGTCACTTTTTTTACACCATGTGACACTTTATGCAATCCATGATGGCTTCCAGTGAAACAGGTCTGTTGATGCTAGAACCCTACAACCCAACTGTCTATATGTCAGCCGCATTCCGGAACAACCCTTCTGGGTGCGAAGCTGGTTAAAATGGTTGCCTCTGGACCTGGAACAAGGTAGTTGCCCCTAGTAAAAATCACCCAGCTGTTTAAGTTACGTGTAAATTTCACTGTAAAAATTGCCTTTACACAGAAGTCAACTAAAGAGTGAGCAATAAAAATGATTTCTAGTATTTTTCAGGAAGACTTAATATCTAACTTGTGATCTTGTTGAAATGTTGACCCTCTTTTACTACAGCTAGAATGTGACACGATCAGAGAGGTGGCTTCGTGTTTCTGCAAGTTGACTCTTCTGCGAGTTATGTTTCTTTAGGCATTTATTTACGAAGCAAACATGCATCAAAATTTGCAAAGGAATAAAGTCTGTGGAGACTCTATGGCTGAAACACTTTAACTCTGCTCCATTCACACTTTGTTGTGGCTGCTGGATGCACGTGGGGGTCCAGCTAGATGCATCGCACTTTTGAATCACGGCGCAGGGTGAACATGATAAGTCACGACAGCTTCTGCCACAGGAGTTTATTAAAGTGCACAAACAAGTGAAACGACAACATCAGATAGGATGGACAATACTTACAAAGGGTCTCTCATCATGTGGATAATGTACAAAACCATCATCTGCATCAGCCTCCTTCAAAGGAGCTTCAGATAGCCTCCTTCCTGCGTTGAGGAAGGACTCAACATCTGGCAATACAGATGTGCAAAACGACATAAGTTGTAGATCAAGATGCTGCAATTATGGGTGGATATCATTTACCCTCATATTACAATCCATCCCTATCCTGACAATATCATCATTATGACGATTCATCTGACACAAGTTAACATCTCCCAAAATGAATTTTCCCATTCAGCTGCAACTGAGCATGTGCACCACAGTATATAAGACCTCCTAATCCCTCCCTGGGCTCTTTTCAGACCTGGAAGTAAACAGGGATTATGGGTAAGTAACACACAGCTTGTAAATAAAGCTTCGTGTGCGTCGAGTGTTTGCGCGGAACAGGGAAATGCAGCCCACTAGGTGTGTGTAACCTGCCATTTTGACTTTCACTGTTTTAGAGAGAAAGAGTGTGTTTGTTAAGCCGCCCCACTCTGGACCCCACTGATCTGCTTTATTTGGGTTTGTATTCACAGTTGTTCAGTTAGCGCTCGCTTTCCTCCAAACGGATGCACAACGATTACTAACTAGTATTCCGCTCTCACGTGTGATGATATGAATAAACTGCCAACAGGCGAAAGGGATTCGAAACCATGTCTACACGCGTGGGTCAGGTGCTCAGTGAAATTCCAGACAAGCTCTCTGAATGGTTTCAAGAGAGAAAAGGGGTTACGATTATACACCAGACAACAACTGGAGGTGTGGAACACGTGAGCAGGTTTGTGGACAAGACTCCACAGGGGGTCACTTCTACTCCACTCCCTTTTAGCACCATTGAAGAGACAGGCGGTCGGAGATGTGCTGTGTGACTGGACGGTCCTGATGGAGACGCCCTCGACAAGCCCTCGGTAGCGTGACATCAGGTTCGGGGACGGGTGCAGATCCTGAAGTCCAGGCTGTGTAACCAGATTGCACACACTAACCAAATATCTGCTCGGCTTTGAATGAACCATCAACCACCATGAATGAAAGCCTTGTTTGAGGCTGATGTAAATCAAAGTTGGCATAAACTGCACTTATTTAATCGTGAATTCTGAAATATGCGTGGAAACAAATTAAAATTCCACATTAAAGGCCGTTTCAGGACAGGCATAATGATGTGTGGTCTGTATCTTAACATTTTATTTCAAAGCAGTTCCCACATAAATATATCGTTTTAATTTATAAGCAATTTTAGACACTTAACTGAAGTGGGACGTTTTTCTCCAAGCTGTGCAACTGCAACTGATTTATGTTTCTTACAGGAGAAATAAATTATGGACCTTCCATGTGTGTTTTCCTTGTTTTATTACTACTGCTGTTTGTACTTTTGCAAATACACTCAAATAAAAATATTTTAAAAATAATTCAAGAAAAACAAACAGGAGTCAGGTTTCCATCTGCACGCTGGCAGTAAAATTCATGTTGGTTTTCAGTTCTGAAAACTATATAAATCGGCCGAAGCCATGTGGGTCGTGAGTCAAACCCTAACTGTAGTTTAAGGTGTTCCGCTATCTTAAGGGGGAGCAGATTTTTATGTAACGTCCTTGGAGGTTTATTTGAGTGAAAGTTTAGACCTCAACATCACTAGTCCACCAAACACCAGAGCTCTTTGCCAGGTGTCTTCTTGTGCACGTTCTGCTGAACAAGGTAAGAATAATCCAGTTTTGAGTTTTTTACAGGGACGACCTTTAAGACTAAGCACTGATTTTCTCATGTAAAAGAATAAACCAAAAATTTTTTTCTGCATTAAGCATCTATTTTAAAACAGGAACTGGGAGCACAGTTCCAGAAAGTGCCAAAAATGTCAAGTGCGGACAGTTATTTTAAAACATAGAATTTGCATCTAAAACACGGGCTGCATTTATCCTGCGTGGAATATTTGAGAAAAATATCTTCCTAAATTGCTGCTGGCGTTTTTGTGAAAAGGTTCAAAACACCAAGTGATGCTACTGTTGATAAATATTCCGACCTTCTGTACCTCACCTCCTACCAAAGCTGAATGATCGATATGTACGTTTTAACTTTGAATCACTGCAAGTTAACTAGCGACAAGCTAACCAATACTTGGAAACATGTGATGAAACATCACACAATGTTTCAAGTGGTAAAATTAGATAGTATCAAGAGGCATGTTTTTTATCATGAATATTAATAACTGAATATATTTACAAAACTCTGTGGTGCTGGTGCACCAGCACCACAGCAGCCGAGATTAGGATAAAATGACGTACAAATAGATGTAATTAAAACAATAAACAACTTAATATTTGACTATATCTTGCTTTAGGGAGGCCGTTTCCGTGTGACTCCCTGTGTTCCTGTGAATTTATGAGTTTAAACATGGGAGGTTTGTAATGTCCTTGGTTCATTCTTTCACTTCGTGTCGTCTTCTCCCCCAGCAACAGAGGCTTTAATGACACTTTTGCTCTGGGTAATTTGTATTAAGACAAAAAAAAAAAATCAGGAAGAAAAAAGGAGCAATAAAACAAAATATTGCCACCCTGTAATGGACTGGCATCCCGCCCGGGGGTTGTTTTCCAGGATAACCGGGATAAAGCGGTTACTGACTATGAATTATTATGGATGGGATGAATAAAATTTTTTTTTTTTGTGCAGGGCTCCTAAAAGGCCAAAGTGACACCACCACAGCATAATATCCGTTTTGTCACGTTCAACCTGTGTCCTTACTGCTGCATGCAGAGGGATGCCAGTGAAATGAAGTTATGATAATATGACCTAAAATGTATGTAACATTAGTAAAATTGAAGACGTGGAAAATGTTTAGATGTTGGGCTGTGCAGATGCACTGGATGTGGATTATTGTCTTTGTCTGTCATTGATTTTGCTTTACTTTCCTTAGACACCAAAAACAGGGAATAGCAACTGTAAGCAGTCGTGGAAGATCGTGGTTGTGCTCAGCTTGTTTCTCAGTGAGCAAAGCTCCGCATTCACTCTGGGAACATTTCATAGCGCAATGAAATGGTGGAGACATTGAAAATGAAAGTATTTTTCACATTTTGCTGAGCCACCAGCTCACAGAAGTGAACAGTAGCAGAGCCCATGAGGAAGGTTGCTTGTTTTATAAAAAAGACTCCATTCGGCCTCTTTTTCCAGATTTCCTTTTAAAATATAAATTTTTATTTTTTAATTTTCGAGCAGCTTTTGTCAGCTAAACCAGCCAGGGGCGGAAACTGCAGATGGCTGCAACTGAATACATATAAGTTTTAAAACAGTTTTTAAAGTTTGCTTTTAATAGAGTTTAAAATGATTAATAACGGCAACTGCAAGAATTAAACCTTTTGCTATTTGGAAAATTCTGGCCCTCCAGCGTTTGCAATTCTTTTTCCATTAGGAAATTTGTCTTGTCTGAAACAACGTTGGCCATTTTACAGCAAATGAAGAAGTTGTGAAGAATGTAATCTAACAGAATAAAAATATATACACATGCAGTATTGTGAATTATGCTGATGTGGTTAACAGGCATCCAAACAAGTTAATAAGGAAACCAGAGACACGCAAAGCACAGCGAGTCGAGTGAAGATCCCGCCTGTCATTAATAGCAGATACCGTGTGAAATGTTCCACTGAAAATTAAAAAAACATGTCAACGAATGAAAGTCGAATCACGTTTGTCGTTTTATTTGTGGATCACCTGACAATATTATTTTTCTGCGCAGTTCTGAGCACTTTCTGACACCCGTGAAAAACAGTGTTTTCTTTCTTAACACGATGCTACGGTGGTATCACTTCTGACATCTCCCGAGAGCTGGATGGGTCACCGCGCAGTTGCCGAGATGTTCCACAAAGGTTTCCGTGCGATAAAATTGCCTTGAATCTCTGCACAGGATCCATGTGCAAGAGAAACACGACTGGAGAGCTGATAAGGAGCTGACACGGCTGCTGGTGCCACCAACCGACCGCTCAGCCCAAAAAATAAATAACTACATAAAACTTTAAAAACAGTAACTCTATTTCACATTCGTCTCGCTATGAAATGAGCAGAAACGGAAAATGACATTTTCACCTGTGGCTGCACAGAATCTGTGCTGTTTTGCGGAGATTTCTGTAACGCAAAATGTCCTTCATTGCCTATGAAGACCTATTTTGTTGATACTATCAGGCCTTCTACTTTTACTACTACTACTACTAATAATAATAATAATAATAATAATAAAAATTTGAAATTATTTCCACTGTTTCTTATGTATTCACTACTCTGCCTCCTTTTTGGTGTGACAAATATAAACATATATATTGCAAATAAATACCTGGCATGTGGTTCTGCTGTTGCTTTTTGCTATTTTCCAAGCAGAATGTTTCTGAATATTACATGTTGGCTTTTTAATCCACATAGTTTAAAAAAAAACACCAAGCACATTTTTTTAAGAAATGCATTAAATGCATTTTTTTAAAATGAAAGTTTGGTCAGAATCATCAGTCTTTCAGCCTCTGAATCAGACATGAAATTAAAGTTTTTTTTTTTTTGCAAGATGTTGAAAAATTGCGCTGCACTACAGAAAAGATGTTTATCTGTGGTTCTGAGAAGACGACGTGAGGAACTTCAGACAGCAGGACACAAGCCAGCCAAACGCATCTGCAGTTGTTCTGCTCTCGAATTTTGAAGGATCTGCTGGAAAAGGTAAGAACAACATGAGTTTGGATTTTCATTGTGTAGCTTTCCAAAAAAGAAACATTTCGCATTTAAGAATATTCTATCAATTTGGAAAACTTTCCCTTGATTCCCTTTTACACTCAGGAGGGTGGAAACATAATAAGTGCAGAGGTTGTGATAAAAATGATCAGATTTGGACAGTTTAATAATTTAAATTTGAAGTGTTTTATTATTGACACGGGTAAGGTGTGAACACGGGAGGAAAGTTTACAAGTATTTTTATTTTTTTAAAGACAGTTTACATGTTCTGGGTGGGTTTCTTCTGTGTGCTGCAGTTTCCGCCCACAGTCCAAAGACACATGTTTCAGTTTAACTGGTCTGTAACTGTAAACTGCCTGTAGTGTGTGGCTGCCCTCCCTGGCAGTGAGTCACATCCTGGGGGTACCCTTCCAGTGACTCTGGACCAGTATATTTTGGACCACCTGGTTATTGATAATGGAGGGATGGATAGAAACATTTATGCTAATATGACTTATTTAGATATTCATCTATTCATTTGCTTGTTCATTCATTCATTCAGAGTCATTCAGGCCAGAGTTAGTGAGGAAAAATAATCCATAAAACTGAGTCATTTTTGACAAGACAGTTTCTCTAACCGTGACATTAACTTCTTCCTTCATGTTATACTTTGTAGACCAACATCAGCGCAGGTAATAACAACAATAAACAGCCATGTGGCAGAAGGTGGTTGCGCTCATCTTCTCAGCCTGTTTTCTTGGGAGTGAAGCTCTGAGAAGAAGTAAGTTCAGTTAACCCTGGTATCCTGTTAGAAACATCAATACCTTCAGCTCTACCCTGTGTGACAAGTGTCTTCTTACAGTTTGCTTTTCTCAGGCTGTGATGGACCTCGTGTTCCTAGTGGACGGTTCTAAAAGTGTTACACCAGATGACTTCAGTAGGGTCAAATCTCACCTTTTAGTTTTGGTGGATTCCTTTAATGTCACTCAGGACCGAGTGAGAATAGGGCTGGCTCAGTTCAGTTCAAAGGTACAGGTTGAATTCCACCCGGGGAGCCTTCATGATACAGCAAAAATCAAGGTGGCGATCCAAAAAATACGACAGCGAGGTGGACAAGGGAACACAAGACTCATCAGTGACATTTTGCTCTACCACCGTTTAACCGAGGCAGCAGCTAGTAGAGCCGGTGATGGAGTTCCACAGGTTTTAGTGCTCATTTACAGCTATGCATTTGAGCACATCCCATCTACGCTGCCTCAGATGCTGTCAAACAGTGGTGTCCTGCTGGTCACAGCTTCACTGACCGGTATTGCTAATGACAGACTGGATGACACTGTGGACTCGGCAGGTTTGGAATACACGGAGAACCTCATGCAGATCCTATGTACATTAGCAGAGAAGCCCACCCTGCAGGTGTATCCAGGTACACAGCTGAATTATGATGGTCATGATTACAATTATTTTTAATATCATCATCATCAATACCACTCCTACAAATAATAATAATAATAATAATAATAATAATAATAATTTTAAAATATATGTTATTATCTATTCATTTGTGCTTGGCTTTCCTCAAGGTGCTCTGGTTTCCTCCTGTAGTCCAAAGACGTGTTTCAGAGGACTTGCTTCATGTCCTCTGCTCCTGGATACACTCAGTAGAGTGTATAGGCCACAAGAGTTCATTTATTTATTTTCTGTAGCAATAGTTTTTTTTTGTTTACCACTTTCCGATAAAGCTGGGATGGTTGAAGACTTTGATCTGTAGAAATGTATTTTCACTAAGAGATTCAGCAGTTTTTTTTGTTGATCGCTGCCAAAAAGACTTCCAAGCAAGTCCAAGGATACTTTTTGTAAATGCTATATGCAGCTAGGAACTTCTGAAGGTTAAAGTAAGTACCACTGAGTCAGATCTGAATCCTATAGAGACCATTTGTGTGGTTTCACTTGTAAGGGATGTTAATGAAGTTTCAATTTGAGTCACCAGTTCAGCTGAAATGCATGTCTTTGAGGTCTGGGAGGAAAGTGAAGCACGGGGAACAAAGCCATACAGAAGATGCAAACTCCACAGAGACTGAACAGGATTATAGTTATTTCCCTTCTATAGTTGCTAAACCATGAGAATTACATACATGCTGTAGCTGAATACTAACCTGTTTTGAATTTAGTTTTTGAGACACTTTAATGTTTCTCCACATGTTGCAGTCTGTTCACAAGGTGCAGTGCTAGATATCGTCTTCCTGGTGGAAGGGCCATCTTCCAAAATTTCTGAACAATTCACACAGATCAAAGACTTTCTTTATGTGTTGTTGAGCCGGTTCTACATAGATTTGGATCAGATCCGATTTGGGCTGGTTCAGTACAGTGACAGTCCTAAGCAACAGCTCAGACTTGAATGCTGCACACATAAACTTGAGGATCCGGTTCAACGCTTCATCTGGAACATGCAGCAGATCAATGGCACCAAGTCAATGACTGGAATGGGCCTGGACTTCCTGCTGGAGCACCAGTTCACAGTTCTTCATGTTTACAAAGTTTTTTTTTCCATTCCAGCTCTAAAAGCTTAAAATTAATGTTTCTGATTCTTTTTTGTTTTCAGTGGTTTTATTGGCAACAACTTAGAATCCTCAATCGATTACCGATGTACAAAGACCAGAGCTGCTCTGCTCCATCTCTCATATTTTAGGTGTGAAAAGTGTGACTGCTGGTCTGACATCTAACTGCATCGTGTAACTGAACCATGATCCTAAACACACTAGTAACTTGGTGACGGAATAGCAAAAATGAATAGAATAGTGTGATATAAAATAATGGGAGTGTAATAAATAAAAAGAAGCAAAATCACTTTCCCAAGACTGATTAAATATTTTTTTCTAAATTTATTCAGCTTTTTCATGTAATGCAGAAAAAGTATAAAAAGTAACAATATACTGTGAATGTGACAATTCAAAGCAAAATGATGTAAAGTGATGTCATCATTTTCCCAGCCCTGGCATGGATGCGATTCCTTTTTTGATCTTTGCGTGATTTATTTTTTTATTAGGCAATAATCATTTGTAAGTTAACTGGTAAAACTAAAAACATCTGCTGAAGTTTAAAACGGGGAATATTAATGTTGAGTGGCGTAATTTTTGACGCCCAGGTTCAAACATTCTTATCGTGGGATTTTTATACGTTTTACATTTTCACAGGTTTATTTTTGGAAACAGCTTTGCAAACGTAATCAGTTCATCAGGCGCTGAAGCTGCACCGATTTCAACTGCAAAATCATTGATTTTTGAAGACATGTGACCCAAGATCAACATATTGGTTAACTTTGCGAAGAAACTATTTCATAGGGTCCTGATGTGCTTTTACCAGTGTAAACAGTAAAATTGTGGCTCTCGCCATGCAGGTGGAAAGTTGTTCACATGGTGCTGCAGGCTACTACTGTTCTGGTCTATCTGATCTGCTCGGTTGTGGCCGCAACTGTAATACGGAGCCCCAGTAAGTCGATCTTTTACGTTCATTTTTAACTAGAAGCTGTCTATCTACAGAGCAACATACAATTTGCCATTATAGGATAATGAACCAGGTTGGCTGGGAAACATTAAAACTTAAGCTTTTAAATGAGTAAACTTTACAAAAATGAGGCTATTCATATATCTTACTTTGGAGAAAAGGAGAAGTGGAGTCTTTGACTCACATGGAAGTAGATTTTGAAAAAGAATTAGGAAAAAAGTGTTTACATGCAATTACCATTTTTTTAAAAAGTTGACTGCTTTGAGATGTAGAACAATCTTTAGTTCACAGCAGAAATCGTATTCTTCTGTCCTGTCGCATCCGTCTGTCACATCTCCTTTGCAGGTCCACTGACTGCGACTAAAATGTGAGTCCGGAAAATTCTGGAATGGAAACTTTACCGGTATGGCCAGATTCGTCCTGCGTAACACAGCAGACAAGATCAGGTCCGGCGAGAAGTTGGATCCCCAGAGAGAGACACGAGTTCTCACTTTCTGCCATGTGTGTTAACCTGTTTCACTTGGTTACCTCCCATAATATTCTCTTTCATTCGAGCTTTTCGGGAGGGGAAGATCATTTAAAATATGCATCCATTTTGAAAACACAATCCTAACAAGACTTTTTTAACTTTCAGTGCTTAATGCAACAAAAAAAGACTATATTCAGCTTAGTTATGTGAGATATGGATCTCCTATAATGCATTACTGCTTTATCTCTCTAAATAGTTGTGTTTTATCAATGTGAGGTGTTGCCGACTCTGTCAAAGACTTTTTTTATTATAACAACAGCAACATCAAGCCGCAGAGACACAGAGACAAAAATCAGTGACTAAAACAGAAATAAGAGTTACATCAATTGCAAAGTGTCCAAATGTGCACAAAACATCAACAAACGTGCACGGTTCCTAAGAGCGATACAGGTCAGATTTATTTTTATTCTGTGAAAGAGGCCGCAGTGTGTCAGTGCTTCATGTGCTGGAGATCTGGGGAGGGTTGTAAATCAGTGTGACTGCAAGCACTTTAATACACTGTGTACAAATAAAGCTTCTACTGTCACAGCCCAGCCTCCCGTGTTCTCTAATCGAAAGGCCGTCTACAACACGCTTCACTGGTAGAAAAAATGTCAAATAATGCGAATCACGTAGGGACTGTTTCTTTTTACCCACTGCTAATGTTCTTTACATTACCTGACATATATAGTTACTGCAATAAATAGTTTTGTCACACCGTGTATGGGGGGTATCACAGAAAAGGGGTCAAATACGTTGGGAAGCCATCTTCTTTGCACCTTATGAAAGCAGTCTTCTCTCAAACAATGATCGACCATATTGCAACGTCTCACACTTTCCAACAAGGTATTTGTACCCTACAGAATCATCTGTACTGAAATCTGAGGCTGAAGGTTGATGATGGTAAAGTAAGACCTTTAATGTCCTCAAAAGTTCCAACCCAAGTGAGAGAGAATGAGGAGCAAACAAGGCCCACTGGGATTCAACAACAAGCAGTAAGACTAACCAAGAGCCTGCAGTCCATGGCGCTGAAGAGAGTAAATATATAAACATGCAGCAAGCAAACATGCGCCATGAGCCTACAGAAGAGGGATCCAGACAAGTTAAGAAGAACAGCAATGAGATGCACTACATGGCACCATTTAATGATCCCTCCTGCCATTAATAAGAGACGCTATAAACGGAAATGTTCATAAATGTTCTGTGGAAAAAAACAGATATTGAATATGGTCCTTATTTTGTTTGTGGATCACCTGACTAATATAGTCATTCTACGTGATTTCGAACACTTTATTACACTGACTGCCTAGCAGAAATACAGTAGAAATGTGCACCAACACACTGTGAGCAGCATGTCTGACTCCTAGTTGTGCATATATACCTGGTGCTGGTTTTGTGTTACTATAGTTACGTCCATCTTAATTCTACTAGCCGTACTTAAAATACCACTGAGCAAAACTATTTAAGAAATGCATTAAGTAGGTTTTTAAGAAACGAAAGCTAACTTTCTAGCTTCTCAGCTTGAAATAATATCGAGAAAAGATGTTTATCATTCTTGGAAGAGTTCAGTCTCCGGAACACGACCGGTTAAGTGGAAGTTTCAATGAAACCACGGTGGCGATCAAAAACAGGCAACAGCAAGGTGGAATTAGAAAAACAGCACTCCTCATGCACGCTGTGCTGAGCCACCGGTTCACAGAGATGCCAGGCAGAGTGCATGAAGGAGTTCCACAGGTTTCTGTTTTATTCACCGATGATATGTTAGACCACATCATGAATAAGGACAACTTGTTCCTGCTGAATGGTGGCGTTGTGCTCTTCTTACGCTCACTGCTGATACCAACTAAAAAATGAAAGAACGACACCACCCGGGAAAGTGAAGATTTCACAAACATGGAGACCTTCAGCCAGACCCTACGTGGATCAGCAGAAAAACCAACACTGCAACCACATCCAGGTAATCTCACTTCAAATTGTCCATCCTGTATGTTTCTTTTCAACTGGCATCCCATCCAAGGTGGACCTACCCTCACGACCTGTGCTTCTGGGATGCGCTGACTTGAGTCACATATCTCACAGGAGTTTTTCTTCTCTTTTTGCCACTCATCAACTTAAGACAAGTGGAGCACCTGCCAAAATGCAGTCAGTCTCAGCCCCCGAAGACTGTCACTCCTTCAAAGCTGAGACAGATGTCTCTGAAGGTATTTTTTCATATAGTTTCATTTGAGTTCATTTCAGTTCCTGCTCTTACCTTTTTGGTATCAACAGTCTTTAGGTTAAAGGATTTGCACCTGTTGTTCTCATACATCCGATAATAACCGTGTACTTCTGCTTGTTGCACACATGGTGTCTTGCCTTTATTTTGGGTTGCAAATTTTTTCCTCATTCTTTAGGTAGTTCCTCTTTCCCAGACATGTTCACAAAGGCAGAAGATTCCTGCTGAGACTGTCAGCTCTCACAGAACACACATCAATGAGTATTGGAAACAGGAATAAAAAATCTCAGGAATAATTATGAACAACAGAACTTTACACAAATGCACTGAGCAAGTACATATCAGAACTTTCACCACCATCATCTACTGTTGGAAATGAGCACTCTATTCTAAAAACAATGGCTGCTTCTGCTTCTTGAGAGAATTCCTTTGCCTAAAGTGAATTGCAAAGGTATCTTTGTAGAATGATCAACTCGCACTGATTTACTCTGTTTTATTCTTAATAGAGTTGGTCGTGGACTTTGTCAAAGGAACAGCACTTGGGTGGGACTCAAACTAAGGACACTGGGAGAGGTGAACGACAGTTGTGACCACATCCCCACAGTCACAGTCCATCAAACACAGGAGAAGAAACTCCAGTGGCAGCTTGTGAATGATCTTCTGAAAAAGGTAAGAGCATCTTCAGATGCGTGCTTCTTTACTGCCACCTAAAACCAAAACTCTTGTTTATTACTCATCAGAATAATCATGTCAGCATTGAATATTTCTACAGAAACAACTGCTTCCTTCTTCTGTTCTACTGAAAAGAGAGCTGGGCTTCCATTTAAAAATGCTGTGTTGGAAAAGCTTTAAGCAATAAAATGTGAGCAGCCAGAATGGGGTAATACACAATTTTACTGTTAAAAATACTGACTGCTGGAAAACACACATAAACTATACTAGGCTGACAACAGCGATGGCTACAATATAATAATACCAACATTATGAAAATTAAGTTCATTTATTATAAAAGCCTGTAAAATATCACACTTTGCAATGGACTGTTGTTCTATTCAGGGTGTATTTTCTCAGCCCAGTGTTCAGTAATCTGGACCACAGAGGCCCTGACCAGGATAAAGGGGTTCATGATGAATTGATGGATGGGTGGATGGATGGATGGCTGGAAATGGAAATACCAGAGTGCAGTTTTTACCCAGAATGTCTTTGTGTCTAATGAAGTGTGTTTCTGTGTGTTTGTACGGGTACAGAAATGGAAGTGTCTTTATCTACTCCTTTGCTTCGTGGCACTTTTCCTGTAGACCAACACCAGTGCAGTTAATAACAACAAGAAGCAGCCATGTGGAAGACTGTGGTTGTGCTCATCCTCTCTGCATGTTTTCCTGTGAACGAAGCTCTGGGAAATGGTAAGGTCTCTAGTTACCCTGTTATTCAGGTATGTTAGAAATATCACCGCGATCAGCTCCACCCTAACCGTAAGAAAATGTCTTTTCTTACAGTTTGCTTTCCTCGTGCTGTGATGGACCTTATTTTCTTGGTGGATGGTTCTGGAAATGTTACTACAAGTGACTTTGCCAAATTGAAATCTTTTCTCTGTGACCTCGTGGATTCTTTTAATGTTGGCCATGAATGGGTTAGAATAGGACTGACTCAGTACAGCCCAGATGTTTACACTGAATTCTACCCTGGAAATCTCCAAAATGCACAAGACATCAAGTGGGCAATCAGAAAAATGCAACAGCGAAGTGGAGAGATGAAAGCAGGACAGATCCTGGAACTTCTGTTGAGCCACCTGGTTACAAATACAGAACATAGCAGAGCCCATGATGGGGTTCCTCTGGTTGGGCTGCTCATCATCAATGACCAGTCATACTATTTCTTAAAAGAGATGTTCTCCTTACTGTGGAACTATGGTGTCCTTCTTTATCTAGTTCCACTAAAGTTAATTGTTGAAATGAAACATAATTCTCCAGCAGACTTCTTGGCTTCAGGAAAAGCAGGGGGTATTGGCCAGATTCTATGCAAATTTGTGGAAGAACCAGCGCTGCAGGTGTATCCAGGTAATGTTATCAGAAGTCAGTTCTTCAGTGTGAAACTATTCTGTGACAACTTATAAACTCCTTCTGTACACACACACACACACACACACACACACACACACACGTTCTACTCTTCCGATTCATCCAGCCACACCAACCACAAAAAAATCAAGAGTAAGCAAATCTGCAAATGTTAAATTTCTGGATTCTAAAAGTTTTCTGAGATAAGAAACAAGGTGTGTATTGAATGAATGTGAACAAAAAAATTATTATCCCTTTAGACCTAACAGAAGACTCTCCAGATCATAATAGATGACCTTTGATTTGTCTTCCACAACTGTTTTTTTTACAGTTTTACTGTAGTTTGTCTTGATTTAACTTTTCTCAGGGCAAACTGGGGAGTGTCAGTCACATTGTATAAAGTGGATAAAATATGCCATTTGTGTCCTTGAAAACATAATATTTAACTAGTTAACATTCAGCGTATCTTGCAGTCTGTCCACAGGGGACAGTGATGGATATTGTCTTCCTAGTGGATCGTACTTCCATGAGTCCTCACGAATTCACATGGATCAAGGATTTCCTTTATGTCCTGGTAGACAGGTTCTATGTAGGAGAAATGAATCAGGTTCAGTTTGGGCTGGTTCAGGACAGTGACCAACCTCATACAGAGATCCACCTCAACACATACAAAATGAAGAAAGATATCCAGTGGCACATCTGGAACCTTGAAATGACCAGTGACAACAAGAAAACAACTGCAGAGCTAAAAGGCAGCAGAATAAATCAGTGGGTACCTCAATTTTTGGTGGTTATTGATGGGCAACAGTACACTGGCAGTATGAAGGAGAACTTGCCAGAAATGAAAAAAAATGGGATCACAGTCTATGCCATTGGGCGAAAGGATTCAGTTGAGGAGGAGCGGAGGAAGATGGTCAGCAAACCAGAAAACATGTACTTTGTGTCCAACTTCTCCAACCTACATGACATCACTGGAGACATCATCCAGTCCCTGTGTGCTACAGCAGAGGAGAGAAGGAACGTGAGCATCCATCTTACACCGGGTAGGTCTGTTAAGTCATGGAGATACTTATGGTTGTGCAAGATTATCTGTCAGAATTGTATTTATTAAAATAATCCAAACACTGTGGTTCATCCCTGTAGGTCTTTATAATACAGAGAACCAGATAACCCTGCAGAGAAGACGATCCCTCACCATCCAGTGCCATTATGGTGAGGAATGCAGAGACCATGTGAAATACTGGTGCAGGATGAGAACTCAGTCATCATGCACCACCATCGTGAGCACTGACACTGCAGAGAAAAGAGGTAATGTGTCAATCACTGATGACCCCGCCCACCATGTGTTCCACGTGACCATGAGGGACCTGCAGACAATGGACACTGATGTTTACTGGTGTGGAGTGGAAACAAATAATACAGAACTCTACATGGCCCCTCTGAACCTCACAGTTACTGCTGGTAAGAAGTCGCGTCTGCTGACTTTTTCGATTATTTTTCAAAATATTTTATTTCCTTTTGTAAGGTTGATGCTCCACTTTTAATCAGCACATTTTGTGCGCTTTTGTGAGCTTAAAATCATATTCAGTTCAGTTAAATTCAATTTATTTGTGGAACCGAGTTTGGAACAAAGGAGGGGGCAGCTTCTAGGGGCCATGTTCTTGACTGATGGCATGAGGGAAGCGGGGGATTGATACTGTACCGACTTCTGGTGGTGAAGCAGCAGTTGAGATTTCAGATGGCGCTAATTTGTTTCCCGCTCCCTCAATGTCCCCATCCGCCCTGACGGTCATGAGCTTTGGGTAATAACCTAAAGATATAGATATAAGCGGCCAAAATAAGGTATCTATGCAGGGTTGCTGAGCTCACCCTCCGTGACACAGTGAGACACTTGGTGATCCCGGAGATCCTTCGAGCAGAGCCTCTGCTCCTCTAGATCTAGAGGAGACAGGTGAGATGGTTCAGGCCTGTTTTAAGGATACCCCCCGGCTGACTCCCTTGAGTGTTATAATAGGCATGGGAGACCCCCAGCAGGGGTATACCGAAGGTATTTTGCACCCAGGGCAGATCCTTACTTTGGCATCCCCCAGTACACTGTGCAATAAAATTACCGATAGCAGTAAAGTGTTTAGCTGCTACATGATGCCAATTTGAGTTTTGTACTAACTAATACATATTTTTATTACCACGTAACACCTGTACCGTTGGCAACGTTACAAACAGAGAGCTGGGGAGACTGGACCCTCGGGACATGACCGTCGTTTTTTAGCAAAGCCGCTGTAACTGTTCATAAGGTATTTATAGATATACAGCAGCATTACAGCCACAGCTCTCTCCCATAATGCACTGGTGCAGCATATGTATAAATAATAGTCTCAGCAGAATAATAGGGCAACTGTGGAGCTTCTATATATGGTGGTTGCTGTGTCAGTGTTCTTGGTACATATAGGTGCACAGATACATTGAAATCAAAGTTTGTGTTCCCACCATGATTGCATTCTCAGTCTTTTCTTTATAACCAACAAGAGAAGGTGTTTAAAGAAAAAAAATGATCCTGTTAAAGATATCAGCTTCCTACTACATCTGAACATCCACAAAGCAATATATGTAAAACATATTCAGTAGACTAGTCTGGAGGAGGAAAGAGAATTTTTTTCTTTTTAAATTCTTCACAATATAACATCTCTTTAAAATCAGGTTTTCCTGGTCTATCGGTGGAGAACAACATGTTGACTGGAGAGACAGGGGGCAATGTGAGCATCCAGAGCTTCTACAGTGAAGGAAACAGAGAGCAAGAGAAGAGATGGTGCAGGAGAGGGAGCTCCTGTGTCACAGCAGAGGGAAGTAAGACGTCCCAGGACAGAGTTCACCTGGACGTCAATGACAGACGACGTGTTTTCACTGTGACAGTGACCGGACTGGAGAGTAATGACATGGGCTGGTACTGGATCAATGCTGGAGACCAACACTTCCCAGTACACATCACTGTACTGCCTGGTATAGTATCATATCATATCATATCATATCATATCATATCATATCAGAAACCGACCAAAGGTTTTGCACTCATAAAGTACATATTCTGCCCTTTGCAGGAGGGAGAAGCTCAGGCCCACCTAAGATGTTAACTGTGTCTCTGCACATGACTGTTCAACAAACAGTCTCACACAGGTTAGTGAACTTTGTCATGTAAATACAAATGTAAACACATAAGCTTATAAATATCACGCATAGAAAGGTACATGACAATGAATAATTTGCTCTCCTTTAATCAGTGTCCATTCAACTGTGGGATTTTTTTTCTTGCAGAGTGCAAATTATTCAGGTTCTGCTCCATGGTGCCGTGATTCTGGTCTTCTTGATCTGTACGGTTGTAGCTATGACGGTAATGTCGGCCTCCGTAAAAATGTCATTTATGGTTGTTAGTTCAAATGCTTGAAAAGAACCTCTAAGTCAATTGTGAGAACTATTATTTGCCATTATGGGAATTTTTGGTAAATTTTAAAACATCAGTATCTCAAATAACACAGTAGGCCAGAAATAATATATAAACTTTCGTTTCGAAGGACAAATGAAGGATGGAGGGAAGAATTTATAGAGAAGCACTGGAAACAGAAAAGAAAAATACAAATAGAAATTTATTGCTGTCCTTTTTATTATTTGTGCTCCTTAATAAAATTGAAGTAAAAAGTCTTTAGTCAAAACCATATTAAATGCACATTCTTTTTTGTCGGAATAGTTGTAAACCGTGACAATTTGTTATTTTGAAAAAAAAAAGGGCTGGAATTTTTGCAATTCGTTTGGAACCATTTTTTTCTTTCCTTTCCTTCAGCTCCACATATTTTAAAACAGAAATGTCATCCAGAGAAGAGCTGCAATGAGAACAGTTCCAGCCGTCAGAAGAGTTTATCCCGTGTAGTCAAATGGGCATAAAATCAAGGTTGTGATGTCTGCTGCCGGACATTGGTGAACTTGCTTATAAGGTTTGCAGAATTTAAGGCAGTACCTTTATTGTAAGGACTCCCCTCCACGAGAACTTAACCCATACGGATTTGGAAAACACATGGTTAGAATTCAAGCTTATAGAGTTGTTATGTGCTGTGAACAAGGAGGAATTGGTAGAAGATGCTTATTTGTTAGAAAAATCAAGTAGATTTTAATTTTCTTGGAGTTCTTGCTTGGGCTTCTATTCTTCTGATTCTTTGTAAATGTAAACTTTCTCCTTGAATTATGAAAGGTCAAGTTAGGATTTTTCGGTGGTACATTCACCTTCTTCACTCTTTTTGCTGTACTTCTATGTTTACCCTTTTTGTGTAGTAAACAAGATGTCGCTGACATCCTTCTTACTGCTAAATAAAGTTTGCATGAATTCAAAGTGACATTTTCCGTCTATTACCTACATGCATTCACATTTCTCATGCTTTTCTCTGGAACAACAAGCTGCGATTTGCTCACTTGCACATCCGGGTTTTTTTGTTTTGCAGCAGGAGGTGCGATTCAAAGATGGGACCTCCATGTGAAAGGCAGCAGCTCTTATCACTTCTCCACCTGCTGAATCTCTCTCTGCTGTTGAATATGTTCTGCTGGCAAAATCTCCTTGTCCTCCAAGTATCCACTAGACCAAATTCCCCGCGTCTCTGTATTTCTGCAATTGTTCTAAGTCAACGGCAGTTCCATTTGCACACATCGACATGTCCCGTCTCTGTGGTTCCATGTCACCAAGCTTCTGCTGCTTCACCAAACCACCATATTCAACTACTAGCAGCTCCCACTTGCAAATAAACTCTGGACTTGGGTCCACCTTATTATTGGCGTCCAGACAAGAAATTGCTCCACACTTTTCATTTAGAGTCCCTCAGAAATTCAACTGCTTGCCTTCAGAGGATCCAGTATTTTTACATTTCCATTACATTTATGTATTTAGTTCTTACGTTTGAATTTTGCTTTTCCTATAAATTTATAATTGCTGGTTTATTAACCATGTAATGTGTTTCTTAAGGACAAAGCAGAAGAACTTGTGCACAGAAGAAGAAGTCGTGATTTTACACTTTATTTTGACAATTCCCAGACCACTTTTCCCTTGACTTTATGATCAATGTTTCTGAAGCTGGAAAATAAAGCAACAAAAAGCATAAAATCAGTGGACATTTTTCTCACGAATATCGCGTCGCCAGTCAGTGGTGAACGTATTTCTAAGATGCCTTCGCAAAATGGACACCGTTTTTATATTTGCCACTCTGGTCTACAGAAATGCTCCATCTTGTGTTCGGCATCAACGTCGAAACAGATCTTTGCAACACGTTAAGCGCAAAATCTGGGAAGCTGTTCTGTGACAGCAAATGGATCTGACTGAAGCCGTATCTTTTTAAATGATTTAATACATTTCTGGTGAGGTTTAGCAGAGGTGCTCTGGTAAGTTTTTTACAGTTGTGACTAAGAGCAAGTTTGCAGCAATTCAGTCAAACGTTCGTATTATTAGAGTCGACACTTTGTGCTAACAGGAAGTCTGCAGGGCGTAGGAGGGGACCTGCGTCACCAGCCCACTGAGACCTGCGGTTGGATTTAGTCCCACAGCCATGTAAGCTGCGAACCCATAGCAACATCCACTGTTTAGGTTCCCAGCTACTAGTTTCATTATTCACACTGCATTCAACAGCAGGCTGTTCTTCAGAACTGAACATTTTTGCATCGACAGATGCACATAGGCTAATGATATTTGTTGTTGTTTTTACACCTAGTGAGGTTTTGTTACCACTTCCTGTGTCTTGTACTGTGGTGACAATGTCATTCTGTGGTTGGGGACCTGCAGTCAGGAACACACATGACAGAAGTCTTTATTTAGTCATGCGGCTTATTCAGAATTTGCCATCTGCATACTTACTACATTGCTGATCTCCAGCTCTGCAGCTGAACTGCTGTGAAACTGCAAAAAAATGCTTCGAATGAATCGTCATCCACTCTTTTTCTTTCTCAGACCAGTGTCAGCTTCACGGCAATAAGATGAGAGAGTTTTATCAGGGATTTTGTGAAACTGGGTTGCGTTGGGGTTTAAGCGGATTTCGCAAAATACTGTTCGTGTTTTCTGTTCTCCTCAAACCTCAATAAACAAGTGACTGTCAGGAAACCTCAACCAGGCAGTTAACTGAATGTGTCACCAAGTTACAACAGTCATATCTGTGTCTATTTCAGGTGCCTTTTAGAGCCCAAATGCCTTTGTAAAAGGTATATGTGATCATGCTGTGTCTCATAACAACATAACTGCATCTCTTTTCATTGCTAAGTTATTGAAATAAACATTAGCAGTTGAGTCAGTTGTGTAATTCAGCTGTCCTATCAAACAATGGAAAGAGGGAGAAATTCTCATATGGGCCCCCAGCTAGATGATGTGAAAAAACACAAGTCTATGATGAATAAAAATAAAATGAATCAAATAAAGTAACTGTGTGAAAGCCCCGCTAAGTTTGACTTATCACTAATATTTGCTCTAAACCACATATCCTGTACAGCTGAGAAGAACCAGGAAGTCCCTCCTACTCACACATAAAATCAGCTTGAAACAAAAGGATTCTGTCTGTGTGTGCAGGAGAAATGGCAGAGTCTGGTGAGCTTCTGCATGAAGACCAGTTCTGTTGCCCTGTATGTCTGGATCTCCTGAAGGATCCAGTCACTGTTAACTGTGGACACAGTTACTGTATGGACTGTGTTAAGAGCCACTGGGATGAGGAGGATCGTGTTGGTGTCTACAGCTGTCCTCAGTGCAGACAGACCTTCACACCAAGACCTGTTCTGGGCAGAAACACCATGTTGGCTGAAGTGGTGGAGAAATTGAAGAAGACAGGACTCCAAGCTGCTCCTCCTGGTCACTGTTACGCTGGATCTGGAGATGTGGTGTGTGATGTCTGTACCGGGAGGAAGTTGAAAGCTGTCAAGTCCTGTCTGGTGTGTCTGGCTTCTTACTGTGAAACTCACCTCAAACTTCACAAGGAGCACAGACACAAGATGATCAACTCCATTGGAAAACTACAGGACAAGATCTGTTCGCGCCACAAAAAACTGCTGGAATTTTACTGCCATGCCGATCAGCAGTGCATTTGTTTTCTCTGTAAAATGCTGGATCACCGAGGCCACGATACGGTCTCAGCTGCTGCAGGAATGGCAGAGAAACAGGTAAGAAATGGAAAAATGGAGAACCTGATTTTCAGTAACGGTTATACTGAAAACACAATTTCCCATGTGGGTCACAATTATTGTGTGCGTTTGGTTGCAACCTTGACATGGACAGTGACAGTGAATGACTGGAACTACTAGTTCAGTCTCTATCAGGAGACACTTTTCCTAATTCAGGGGTCAGAATCTATCCTGGAAACACAGGGAGCCACACTGGACAAGGTACAAAATCCGACTATGGCTGGGAAAAAGGAGCTCCTGATAACTAACTCTTAAGCAGCGTGCTAAGAGAGAAGATAGAAGGAATGTGTCACCTGAGAAACACTAGGCCCTATTCCTTTCCCCAATCTAAGACATCCTGAAATCTGTCTTCAAGATTTACTAAGATAAAGGAAGAAAAACCTTATAAAAATTTCTTTAGAAAATGGGGGTAACTGCTATGAAAATCCATCCCACGCATCGTAGTATGCTATGCTGTAGTCCAAATATGTACTTTTCTGTGAACCCCCATGACCTTCTTCTCTACTTTAACGGTGCAGAGAAGTTAAACAGCTGGGTAGCTCCTCAAATTTCATCACAAATACAGCAATCCTTCAGTATCCAAACTCTTTACATCAAAATTTTTGCGACTGCGGCTCTTCAAAACTAATGCCTATGTGTTGGTACCGGAACAGAAAATTTTGCAATAACAAATTTTTATCCGACGCTTATGTGCAATTGAAAAAATCTAACCGTGAATAAAAATGTAAATGAATGTGAAATAAATAAATAGAGCACAGTACCGTGCAGTGTATTGTAGAAAGAAAAAAAAACTGTATGTATTTTCATAAACTGTACACTTTTACGAATTTGTCTGAAACGAGACGCGCGGCACGTGTGAGACCACATGGTTGTTTTTTTTTTTAGCTCTTCCTGCTGGTTTTGATTTCTCTGAAAAGGTTTGCACCACATCACATGTACACTAACATGCAAAATGCGCTGTACTGGACACACTGCCAGTTTTTAGCAACTTCAAGTGCTTTTTATTTAGACGACAGGAGTTTAACGTGCAGAAGTCATGGGATGATGGTTATACAGGTGTTTTGCAATGGGCTGGGAGCGCATTGTTTGTTTACTTCCCCCCATTTTGAAATTACATGAAATAAATCTTTGGTGCTCAAAAAAATTCAGTATGCCATGCTTTTTCAGAGACAAATTAGATCTGGAGAGAAAGGGATTGCTCTATTTTAATATACTTATAGGCACAGCTGGGAACAGAGATGTGCTCTTAAATCTTAAAATTTAAAATCTCTTTTCATGAGACTAAAGAAAAATGAAAAAAAAAACTTTATTCACCTGTTAGCTTTCCTGAACACTGCAAATGAATCAACAATAGTGAACTAAAATTTGATTGGTTTCATTCTTATTGACTGGTTGTTCTCATGAAGTGACCAACACCCCTGACACTGAACGTGATGAGAGACTCACCTTCACAACTGCGAAGCATCGTGGTGGCAGCATCATGCTGTGGGGATTCTGTCCTCTCGGCAGCTTGTTAAATTAAAAAGTAAAAATCAAAGTACAGGAAAGACCTGAATGAAAAGCTGTTGCACTCTGAAAGCAAACTGCAAAATGGAAGAAAATGTATTTTCCAGCACATTTGCTATCATCAAACACACAGCTAATAGTGCACACAAACAGCATTAAAAGAAAAAAGAAACAAAATCCTTGAGTGGCCAAGTCAGAGTCTAGACCATAATCCATCTGAGAACTTGTGGCTGGATATGAAAGTGTCAAAACTGATACAGACTTAGCAAACAGACTTTAAAAAATGAGTGTGTTGAATATTTTATTGCAACTTGGTTCTTAATTCATTTTCTTTAGCTTTCATTTGATTGATTGATTGCAGAAAGAATTGCAGCAGAGCATCCAGAGGAGAGAGGAGGAGGCAGAGGAACTGAGACAGGCTGTGGACTCACTCACAGTGAGTATGGACCAGAGGAGAAGACCACAGCTGGCTGCTGCTGCTGATAGAAGAGCCATTTCAGGGCTCAGTCAGGGCTCCTCCAGTCACACAGTGAGGAGAGCAGAGTTGGACCACTTTCCTTTCCAGTTACACTGTGGGCAACAGGCTGTCTGGGCTCCCAGTAAGAGCTGAGTGAAAGGAGCAGTTCAGATGTACAGCCCTCCTCTCTGTGTGTATCTAACAGCGCTCTGCACAGGCAGCAGTGGAGAACACTGACAGCATCTTCACTGAGATGATCCGCTCCATCGAGAAGAGGCGCTCTGAGCTGAAAGATGAGATCCGAACTCAGGAGAAGGCTGCAGTGAGTCGGGCTGAAGGTCTCCTGGAGCAACTGGAGCAGGAGATTGCCGAGCTGAGAAGGAGACACTCTGAGCTGGAGGACATCGCATACACAGAGGATCACATCCATTTCCTGCAGGTAACATCTTTGGTCCTCTGACTGTCGGTAGGATACGGGGAGTTGTGTGTCACACAGAGCTACCCAATGCAACTAATCCTGACCTCTCAAAGAAATAGGCAATGACAAGAAAAGTCTGTTTAATTCTTTTTATCTGTCTCTTCTACATCATGTAGACTTACAAGTCTCTTGTTGCCACTCCTGGAACTGGAGATTTACCTAAAATCTCTGTAAACTCATATTGCTCATTCAGCGAAGTTAGCAAGTCTCTGTCTGAAGTCAAGCATGAAATGGAGCAGATTTTGAGCAGAGCCCTAACCAAGGTCACAGAAACAGGTAAGTGGTGGAAAAAGGCACGTTTCATTGTCCACACTTTTGTGTGTCACACTTCAGCATGATAGCTAAAGGACAGAAGTTTATACCAAACATCCCTTACTGATTTGAAAACCAACAACTACCTTTGTCTCAGATTCAAGCTCAGGAGTAACGTTTATATCCCCTCAGTGAGAAGAATCTGCATTCTGAGGCCTGCAACCAAAGCGAACATCGTAAACTGTGAGTTTCATTCTCTCCATCGTACAACCTTCTAACCATTTTGTGTCCCCACAGCAGTTGTACTCATACAAGTGATGATTTGCTCTTTATACTTTGCCATTCTAGTGAAAAAAGAGCAGATCTTACCAATAGCAGACACCAAGAATCGAGCAAAGTTCTTACAATGTGAGTACTGAACTTCATACGGACACGCTTTGCCATAGAATCGAGTCTCTCATTCACCAGGGTTTAAGCAACTGGAAGCAAAAGAACACAGATGCTGTAATAACCGAGTACACTGTACCCCAGTGTTTGAGTGCCACTGGTTCCTAAAAGTGGCCTGAACATCCCAAACCCAAATATCAGGAAGTCGTTGTCATTATTTCTCATGAAGACAATTTATGATGTGTTCATCCAAGAAACCCCAAATAATTTCCCGTAAATACGTGTACGTGTAATTTACTTTTACTTCCTTATTAGTAGTACTAGCAGCAGACATTTAATTTAATATTGTGATTTAAGCTAAAAATTAAATGAAAATAAAATGATAGAAAGACATTAAAATGTACCTACTGTAATGAACTGTTCCTGGGGGACTTACCGACTGAGCAGAAGTGAACGAAATGACCAACGTGCAGCCGACGTTTGAACCCGGGCCACACGGGGCAAAGGCTGAGAAAGCAGAAGTTGGGCACAGTGCTGCCGCTTAGTGTCACACTGGCATTCGCACTAATTTCCATTATTTCTCTGCTATGGTTCAACTTCCCTCAGAGGGAGCGCCTGTGACTTCTGAACTCGGGTTATAAACCACTTGTAATTTCAGGAATTCGGAGCTGAAATGCTGGGGTACAGGTGTGTGCCTAATAAAGTCACTAGAGTGTGTGCGTGTGTGTGTGTGTGTGTGTGTGTGTGTGTGTGTGTGTGTGTGTGTGTGTGTGTGTGTGTTTGTACAGGCAGAACAGACACACAGCTGTACGCCTATTGTTGCCAAATCATCCTTCAAGCCACACGATTACACCTTCATTAACATATTTATGACCTTAAACAATAAAAGTGTCAGTGCACAGAAAGGAAAGGCATAATGAAAGATTGAAGAAAGCTAAAATTAATTTAAATTAAAATCTCCTTTCTTCTCATCTCTTCTCATTGCTGTCCACCAGATGCCTGTCAGCTCACACTGGACCCCAACACAGTGCATAAGCAGCTCCGGCTGTCGGAGAGGAACACAGTGGTGACCTGGGTGGGGGAAGTTCTACCATATCCTGATCACAAGGAGAGATTTGACTCCTTTCTCCAAGTTCTGTGTAAAGAGAGTCTGACTGGGCGCTGCTACTGGGAGGTTCAGTGGAGTGGCACCTGGGTTCATATAGCAGTGTCATATAAAGGGATCAACCGGAAGCGAGGTGACAGTAAGAACTGCCTGGGCCGTAACAACAAGTCCTGGAGCTTATATTGCTCTTCTTCGTATTACTTTTTTCGACACAACAACGAGGAAACTGCAGTGTCTCCTCCCACGTCCTCGACAATAGGAGTGTCCCTGGACCACAAGGCAGGAACTCTGTCCTTCTACAGCGTCTCTGACACAATGACCCTCCTGCACAGAGTCCAGACCACCTTCACCGAACCCCTCTATCCTGCTTTCTTTGTTTATGGAAGAAGTTCTGTTAAATTGCTGCCACTCACCACTAGACAGAAGTCAGATTAGCCACGTAGCAACCAGGAAACATCAGTTTTGTATTTGGTGCTGTTTTTATTCTGTAATGTAGATATTTTACATTCGTCATTCATTAATGAGGAAATGTGCGGTTTCTTCATGAGCAGTTCTTGCGGTTGCGGGCATGATGTAAGCTCAATGCTCTTAAAATAAGTGACCAGGCGACCGACGAGATAATGCGATAGGTTTTTTTTAAAAACTTTTTTAAAAAACGTGACGGGGCGACTCTCTGAAACTGATGATATTGAGTCCGACGTCCTCAGTACAGGGTTATGACCCTTACGGCGTGTACTGTGTACACAACCCTTAAAAACCCGGTCGACGTGTGTGTCTGCAGGGTGTCATAGTGTCTTAACTTCTGCTTCGATGTTGTTAGTAACAAATATTAGGATGGAAACTGAACTTGTCTGATTGGTTAAGAGCAAATATATTTGGAAATGCTTGGTTCTTCATGTTCATTTTATCGCGGCAACAAGAAGAAATTATGAAGCATAAATGCACAATATGTTGTATGTTTTGTCACAGCACACGCACCAGAGGACAGACTACATAGTTTAAACGAGTCAACTAAATTTCTAATGTACTTTTAATAAACAGTAAAAAAAAAACTGGTTTGGTTGCGGTCGCCATTTTGTAGGACCCTAATGATGCAGTTTCTTCTTCATGACCTTCGCTTTGGACTTCCCTGCCACACCATCGTGTACAATGAAGCATTATCAAATGGAAAATATTCCAGCCCTGGTCGCCTGCAAGTCACAACTCTGGAATCTTCTAGGAGCTTCTGGAATACTGAGCCATCTTTCCACCTCCTCCATCCCTAAAACAACCAAGTATAATTATTAAAGATTTAAAAGTCCACTGGTGATTCTCTGAATATAAATGACGGTCCCATTCCCTTTGCTACCTTTAGTTACTAAAAAATTTTTATTATTTGAACATTTATTTATTTGCTTGTTTGTTTGTCCAGTTGGTTAAGCCGTGCAGTACAATCCTGGGACTACTTCAGTCCCAAGTCTCTGTCTTTTCAGCTCCTGCAGCTTTGAGAGAAAAAAAAATAGAGATGAAAAGATACATTTCTGTCTTTTCCCTTCCCACGGTAAACTTTAAAATAAAAAAGAAAAATGAAGATGGCACTGCCTGAGCGTATGAGTGTCGTGCAAAGCGATAAGTAGGACAGTGAGCTGAGTCATTATCTTGAGTTCATCTCTCCAGAACATCAGCGTGGACGTTTCTGTAGGCAGCGTGTAAGATCTTCTCCGGAAGCAACGAATTAGATATAAATTTGCAAGCTGAACTGACACGTCAGACAGAGTTCTTGGAGGCAGGCACCACAGTAAACACAAATGTTCACTAGTTTAATATGAGCTTTTGTACTGATTTAAGCGTAACACTCAGATCACTTTTCGCATATTCTACACAGTGGGATACTGTGTCAGGGTATATATGTCCACCACTGCCAGTGCTGGATTGAATCAATCTAACATGCAGGATATCTTTCAGTCATCCCACAGGGGGCTCTGGCAGACATTGTCTTCCTGGCGGATGGGTCATATTCCATCAGTCCTCAACAATTCACGTGGATCAAGGACCTCCTTTATGTCCTGGTGGGCCAATTCTACACAGATTCTGCACAGATTCAGTTTGGATTAGTCCAATACAGTGACAACGTAGTGGAAGAGTTTGGTTTCAGAAACTATAAGACAGATGTTGAGAGCTTCATCTGGAACTTGAAACAGATCAGTGGCACCAAGACGATGACCAGACTGGGCCTGGGCTTCCTGCTGAAGCATCAGTTCACAGAGGCAGCAGGCAGCAGGATCAGGCAGGGGGTCCCTCAGATTGGGGTGGTCATCACTGGTCGCCGCTCCGCTGACAGAGTGGAAGAGAAGGCGGAGGAGCTGAAGAAGAAAGGTGTCACACTATACTATAAGTGGACTATAATAGTCCACTTTTTAAAAAATGTGTGGTTTGCTTTAAATCTGTCTTCCTTAAGGTACTTTCCCACCACCCCCTTCGGCCTCAGCACATTTTTATAAAAGGTTTCGATCAGCTTCTCTCGCGTTTTGCAATAGCTAAAATTAGATTTTTATTTATTTGTTTTGCTTCAGTAGCTTCTTCAACTAAAATATGTAATTGCTTTTAAAAGTTACATTTTCTGGATTTTTTTAAATTTATGGGCTGTCAGTCAGCTCTTGGAGGTGAAGGACCCAGATGCAGAGTTTATTTACAGGAGTGCACTGTGCTTCAAGTTAGGACATGGTGGAATGGTAGTCACAACAAAACAGGAACATGAAGATGAGGATTTGTACACAGGAACAAAACAGGAACGTTGAGCACAGAAGACTTAGAACTGCGACTTCCTGGATACGCTGTATTTTCTGTGGAGAATAACGGTTCTCAAGACCCCACACTGTTTGCTGCCAAACAAAACCTACTGAAAAACACTTCTGACTGCAGGATCCGTGATAGGTGAGCTGCAGTTGCCAGGTGACTAAAAGGTCACCTGCTGGTGGCCATTTGTTGCCTTTCTGCCAGGAGTTACTAAAAGTTATTAGACTTGAGAACGGAGCAGTTAACAGAAAAAAAAACAACTGATTTAAAAACAGTGATATTAAATTACAATATTTCAAACGGAACTTTTCATTCTCGTGTAAATTCTAACTTCTGCTTGCTCCTCCTTATTAAACTTCGACAATTATGGTTTAAACATTTCTGTAGATACTGATATGAAGAGTTGTTGAGGTTTTCTTTTTATCCTTTTGCTTTATTTCCCTAATTTACTCCTTTACTCCTTTATCACATCAATTGCTTTACCCTGATATATAAAATTATTATTAAGAGCACATTGAAAGTTCTGGAAAGCATAGTGTCTTCGAGCAAATATTTCCATGGGCACATGGGTGCGTTTTCAGCATGTCACTATGTCCTCTGCAAGCTTTTTTGTGTGCAGCTGCTTCACACATAAGGCCTGGAGAAATTTTGCTTAAGCCAAAATAAAATGTCCTTCATCCTTCATCATCGTGTCTCATCACTGAGTCTTCTAAGAACAAAGAATTGCTAAGAAAAAGTGTTTGCATGTGTCTCAGTGGGTCTTCTCTGGGTGTTCTGGTTTCCTCTTACATTCTTCATTAGTGACTATATATTGTCAGTAGTGTGTGGATGTTTGTGTGAAAGTGGGAGAGTGTGTGGCTGCGCTGTGATGAACTGGCCTCCTGTCCAGAGTTTACACCTCCCTCCTCACCAGTTTTTCCACCACAGGTAATTCATGGAAAGCATGGATGATAAATTGCTCCCCTCAGCCTGACCCCTGCGTTGCACCCTGCTCTGGAATGATGAAATATAGCTGGAAAATGGGATCCACCTGGGTCGTTGGAGGCACTGCTGCTAAAGGATTGGGCAGGACTTTGGTTTGGGTGGTCTGTCCTGCAGAATTTTGAGAACTTCATACATAATTTTGGAGAGTTGGTTCAGCACCTGTTTGTGGGAATTTAAAAGAAATATTCTTTCACTGCCACAGTTGTCCTAAGCTCCTCTGCTGGTATATTGTGAAGGGCAACATATTCTCTGAATAAAGCACTTTTGGGTCTTAGGTGGTGACAGTAATGAGCTCAGATGTAGTGTTTACTTGTGGCGAGAGCTGAAGAAGACCAGCAAACATTAAGCGGAAAGATCTGGGGGACAAAGATCTGGAGTGTGTGCTGAGGAAATGAGGTGAAGAACAGGAACCCAGGAGATGGGAAGGACGATTCAGATGAGAGCAAAGATGAAGACTCAAGATACGGATGAGGCCGAGGATGGTGTGGGTGAAGGTAGGAATCGGACATTGGGTAGGTATGCTGCTGCCATGTGGTCACAGTGCAGCTGTGACAGGAGGGACACCTGAATCCAGCTGCATGTAGATTAACATTGTAAGTTGCTTTTGAGAAAAGTAAACTGAAGAAAAATAAGTAAATACATAAACAAAATTAAAAAGTAATAATAATAATAATAATAATAATAAAAAAAAAAAATAATAATAAGAAGAAGAAGAAGGAGAAGGAGGAGGAGGAGGAGGAGGAGAGGGAGGAGGAGGAGATGATGAATTATAACAATTCCAGTTATGATTTTACATTTAACTTTGATTTTTGGCGGTATTTGGAAGACACTGCCAATGTGATAGTCAGTAGGAATTATATAAAATAGCCGGTTTTATTATAAAAAAGTGACTTTCTTTTTTTCAACAGTCTGAAGTTTGCTAGATGGGAAGGAGTCCACGGGTCACAACTGCAGTTTGTGCAGTTCTTCATTATGGTACCAGCTTTGCTCAGGTGCCCTGCGCTGCAGGTACCCTACACAAATGGACATTTACCACACTGAGTTACCGCGTCTACTCCGCAGAGTATTTCTTCTTCAGAGAAGAGCAGCAGCGGCACCAGACGAAGTCTACATCAGTAGTTGCTTTATTTCGCACCTCTTCCCTAGAAGACGACTCAAACTTGACCTTTCCTGACACGTACATAAACTGCCTGGCCCTCGGAATTCGTAAAGTTGCAGATTTTCAGTGATATGGGACATTAAGTTTCTTAAAATTAGTTCTGTCACGGTTTTTTAATCTTACCGATGCAAATCTCCTTTTCGACTGATATGAGACGTTCTTTTCAACACCTGCAGTGAAGAATCAGATTTTTTGTTCACCAAAAAAACCCTGCCTTTTCCTGGAAAAAAAAGGTTTTTAATGCTGAGAATCCAGTTTTTTAGTATATGTTTGCCTGCTCACATGAGTATCTTTGCAGTAAGTTTCCCGGGATAAGTATCCACACAAGGAGGCACGTGGTTGTCTGCTGCTGGTGTCAGATTTCTTTTTTGTCAGACTCAATGGTAGGTAAAATGTTGCGTGGTTTTCTCATCAAGCTGTGTTCACATTCTGTTATTTTATCATGCAGTAAAACTATTAGCATCTTTCTACATCCTGAAGCTTAAGGAGATCAACAGGTTCTTGGGATTCAGTGCAGAGTCTTCACCTTGTCTGACAGTAAAGGTCAATGAAGCAATAGTTCTGTTTTTACACCCCATGAGTAAAAAGTAAGAATCGATTTAGGGCGATTAAGATCACCCCGTCTACGACGTTGAAAAAATACGGAATTGCATCATTAAGTTAGTGATGTTTGAAATTCAGAAGGAAATGTGTTTATCACTTGACAACATCGGTGTACATGTGCTGTTCTGAAGGCACATGAGAAGTTCCTCTCCAAAGAGCATATCTGTGACACGTTGAGTCGGGCCTTGAGTTGAAGGTTAATGCACAGAAGGCGAACGCAACAAATGCAGCAAGGTGCTATGAGCAGATCCACTGAGAACTTCACGCCGCATCAGGTGAGACTGACTCTTCTTCTTCACGTGCTACTTACTTTTTTATGTGCTGATAAGAAATAACAAATTGTAATAACTATCGATCAATTTATGGAGATTTGCTTCCGCTTAGACATTTAAGAGTCTTTTTCTGATGATCAATGTCAAAAAACCTAGTTAAACTCGCTGTGGTTCAATGATGTAAAGCAATAAAACATGGTAAAGTCCAAAGATCCTGTCTGTTGTTTATAGGCACTTGTATTGATAGGGCTGCTGTTCAATAGGCAATGCAGATTAAAAAAAACGTTAGGTGCTACAGTTAAAAAAATAAGTGATCTCTTATATACACAGGGCTCAGATTAAGATGAAAAAAGTGTGCAGATAGAGCAAAATTTATTGCACTGCCTATATGTTTGTATGCCAGAAAAATTCAGCCATGACGGTTACGTTGGGAATCTTGGCTGTGGTCTTCTTCTCGTCCTTCTTTCATGGGAATAATGGGGCAACTAAAGGTAACAGTTGGATTTCCATTATTTCTATTTCTGAACCGCCATGAAATACTTGCATTTGAATTGTGCGCTTTGTCTTGTAGTCTGCTCCAATCGGGTTGCCATGGACATCGTCCTACTGGTGGGACGGTTGGACATGGAAAGTAATGAAGTCAACGTTTTGAAGAATTCCCTCTGCAGTGTTGTTGACATGTTTTACCTGAGTGACAGTCAGGTCCAGATCAGTCTTGGCGGTTATGTCAATGACTTTAATGCCATATTTAAGCTCAACACAAGTCACAACGCAGAAGAAATTAAAAGTAATATAAGGGCAACGTTGGAAAAGCTAAGACGAAATAAAGACCACCCAATTGACTTCCTGCTGAATGAGCAGTTTACAGAGGCAGCAGGCAGCAGGGCCTACAAGGGGGTACCACAGATTGTGCTGACCACCAGTTGGAGCTGGCTTGATGGAAAATCACTGTATAGGGAACTGAGTAAACATGGAATTACTGTCTTCACCGTCATTCCCCCATATCAGTCTAGACCTCAGTGGATAGTAAAGATGGGCAAGGATGCACCTGAGATTTCTTATCCATCCAACTTCTCAGACCTCCAAACCATCTTCCAAAACCTGAGCCAGGTCTTATGTGAAACTGTAGGCGAGCCTGCTCTGCAGGCATACCCAGGTAATTTCACTTCTGCTCCAAGGAGAGGGTTTTCGTTTTACTGTGGTAAGTCTGCAACAAGAAAAAAAAGTGTTTGGTTGGAGGAAACAGCAATACCAGAAGATTAGATCCTGAGCGCATGTGATGTGTTTGTGACTCTAGCTCCCCGGTATGTTTAAGGATGTACTTTTTCTGTTAAAAGGACCTTCAGCCCCAGGACAGTAACCTGCTGAAATATCATATGATCACTTAGAAGAGAGGATCACTTTGGAATTGACTGATAGATTTTTCTAAATTAGCTGGAATTTAATTTCTGCTACTGTTCTGTTACTCACAGAAATTATTTATGCTTATTTGTTTGCTTGTTTTTTTCATGGTTTATTGGTTTATTGATAGGATACTGAAACAAAAACTTTCTTGTTTAATTTCTATGTTTTTTTTTTCCTATTACTTTAGCTAGCTGTTTAACTACTGGTACATTAAGAAATCTGGGGGGAGGGGGGTCTGCATGGTGTAAAGTACTGATAATTCACTGGCACTGGCAAAAAAATTAACCACTGAGGCCATTACTTCTGTCTGCTGAACTTGGGTTTATAACATATTTCATTCATACTCCATCCATCCATTAACAGCATCACAGCAGCAGTCCTGAGCCTAACCTGGAACTATTGGGTTGCTAGGTTACGAAACATCCCATGGCACCAGTCCATCGCAGGGTGGCCACACACCCATCCACACACACCACAGACAATTTAGAGCAACCACTGAACCTGAAACGTACCTTCAGAACTTGGGGGGAACCCCTCACAGACACGACAAGAATATGCAAGCATCACATTGGGATTCGAACCCACACTCATCCAGCCCAGGTGCTTTATATAAATATGGGGTGGCATATATATTTGAATGAAAACTTTTGTTAAAAAATATACACACAAAATATATACAGTATATAAGTTTTCATGCTTGACCTTATAAATTAATTTTAAAAGGCTGATGGGAATGTTTCAGATGATTTTTTTTATAGTTCTTTTAATTTGCTTTATTGTTAAAGCTTCTTTTGTGCACAGTCCATATCTGCCATATTTACAGGTTTTATTTTCCTTTCAGAATTTTATACAGGACTGATGCCATTATATGTCTTTCCATGCCATTGTACTCTTCTTACTGTGCATCTCACAGTCTGCCAACAGGAGGCAGCCGCCGACATCGTCTTCCTGGTGGATGGGTCATATTCCATCAGTCCTCAACAATTCACGTGGATCAAGGACCTCCTTTATGTCCTGGTGGGCCAATTCTACACAGATTCTGCACAGATTCAGTTTGGATTAGTCCAATACAGTGACAACGTAGTGGAAGAGTTTGGTTTCAGAAACTATAAGACAGACATTAAGAGCTTCATCTGGAACCTGAAACAGATCAATGGCACCAATACGATGACCGGACTGGGCCTGGGCTTCCTGCTGAAGCATCAGTTCACAGAGGCAGCAGGCAGCAGGATCAGGCAGGGGGTCCCTCAGATTGGGGTGGTCATCACTGGTCGCCGCTCTGCTGACAGAGTGGAAGAGAAGGCGGAGGAGCTGAAGAAGAAAGGCGTCACACTATATGCCATCGGGAGAAGGGATGCAGCAGTGGAGGAGCTGAGGAAGGTGGTCAGCAAACCAGAAAACATGTACTTTGTGTCCAGCTTCTCCAGACTACATGACATCACTGGAGACATCATCCAGTCCCTGTGTGCGACAGCAGAGGAGGGAAGGAACCTGAGCGTCCATCTTACACCAGGTAGTTCTGTTCAGTCATGAAGATACCAATGGTTGTGCAAGATCACTTACAAAAATTTCATAACATATCGTAATGTTTGTTCTTGTAGATTTTGATAATACAGAGACCTCAGTCACTGTACAGAGAAGACGGTCCCTCACCATCCAGTGTCATTATGGTGAGGAATACAAAGACCATGTGAAATACTGGTGCAGGATGAGAACTCAGTCATCATGCACCACCATCGTGAGCACTGACGTTGCAGAGAGAAGGGGTCAAGTTTCAATCGCCGATGACCCCACCTGCCATGTGTTCCACATCACCATGAGGGACCTGCAGACGATGGACACTGATGTTTACTGGTGTGGAGTGAAAACAAACAATACAGAACTCTACATGGCCCCTCTGAACCTCACAGTTACTGCTGGTAAGATTTCATCCAAAACTACAAACTAAATAAATTGTTTAAAAAATTATAACAAAAGGTTCCACTTTATGGAGAGCTAATTTGAAAGTTATTCAGATGTTGCTCTGCAGCCAGAATATTGATAAAAATATTGCTTTATCTCTTTTGTTTTCCTTCCTCCGCTAACATCATATTTTTTTTCTCTAGCAACTTCAAGTTGTTTTGACACCTGTCCCATTTTCTGTGTTCAGGTCTGGTTGCCCTTTCTGTGGAGAACACCATGATCACAGCTGATGAAGGAGGAAATGCAATTTTCAGGTGTTTTTACCATGAAGGTGCCAAAGGCAAAGAGAAGAGATGGTGCAGGAAAGGGGACTGGGGGTCTTGTCTCACAGCAGGGGAAAACAGCACGTCCCAGAACAGAGTTCACCTGGGCGTCAGGGACAGCCACCGCATGTTTGTCGTATTGGTGAAGAAACTGGAGCGTAACGACACGGGCTGGTACTGGATCGCAGCTGGAGACCAATATATCGAAGTCTATATCAACGTGCTACCAAAATATAGTTGTAAGTCAACAATTTGTGTGTGTGTATGTGTGTGTGGGGCTACCCTGCAATGTGTACGTTCACCTTAGTCTGTGCATGCTGACTCTAACAATAGCCCATTCCTGCTGACCCTTAGACCCTCCACATGAATGTTGCAGATAGGAAATAAGATTTTAAAAAGGATTATTATTTAGTAAACCTGCATATGTTTTGCTATATAAATGGTCCACAAATTTTGCTTGGTGCTCCAAAGTCACTTTTACATCTAAATCACATTTTAAAGCTTCATAATACAGCCCCATCCTTAGTTATACAGGCATTAGGAGCTATGGGACCATCGCACGGTGACCCCACACCCAGGCACACTCTATGGGACATTTAGACTGACTGATTAACTTGAGACACATGTCTTTGGACTGTGGGAGGAAACCTACACAGACACAGGGAAGAACATGCAACATGCTCACCGAGCCACTGTACCACCTTAGAAAATAACACTGAAAAATGAAAATAAGAATTTCTGACTAAAGCTTATGATCACAGCCACGTTTCCAGGCAATGTGCTTTTCACTGAGCAGCAATATTTTTACCAGAACAGGTATTCTATTTTGCACAGCGTTATTTACTGTGTACAGATTTTTTAGCAGTCATTCAGGGAACAGAGATAAATCCTTTTATACATTTTTTCCCTCCGTTTCATGATCATATAGAGCAGTATGACTTCTGAAAAGCAGCTGTGCAGAACTTGATGGGTGATGAGTTCCAAGCTAAGTTCTACTTTGTGATCCATCCACAGTGCTTAAAGCAAGAAATTACACCCTGCATCAAGGAATTATTGTGCTGTTGAACTTGACTCTTGGAAGAGTTGTGCTGAGAAGGTAACAGCTTCTTTTTAGACATGTTTACACTTTGAAACAGTCATCTGTAGGCAGAATTCAATATAACCCCATCCTTCTGTTGTCTCAGTACATCACCAACGGTTTCCTTCCTGTAAAAACTAAAACTGCATGTAAATAGAGTTTGGTGATGCAATGCTGAAAACAAACAAACAAACGAACCAATGAATGAATGAATGAACAAATGAACGAATAGCTCCATTTCTGGTTATCTCTATCTTTGCAACTTTTTTTATTGCAACATCAATACCGACTCACAGAAAGATGGAGGCAAAACAGCAGCAACTCAGAAGAAATAGCAGTTGCAGTTTTTTTCAGATAAAAGTTTTTCAGATCTTGTTAGATCTAGCAGGATAAGAAAGGAACCTGAATCAGAACAAAGTGGTAGCAGTATTTCAGACAGTAGTCAAATGTGCAGTGATAGGTTTGAAAGAGCACTGATCTTTCTATTTGCCACCTTTAGCGGCAATGACTGCAACAAAACACTTACTGCAGCCATTGACCTGGCACTTGTATCGCTGTCGAGGAATTTCATCCCACAGCTCCATGCTTAGCATCCTTCTTAGCTGGTGTGCTTGTTTTCAAGCAAAACCATCATTTTCAGGATTCCCCACAGCATCTGGATCAAATCCAGGTGAGCAATTTCACTAGACGATTCAGATGTTCCAATGTTGACTTGGATTGTTGCTTCGCTGCTTGTCTCAGCTGCACTTTATCTTGAACTCAAAATAATACTACCCACATTCTCCTTCAGAATTTGCATGGACCAAAGCAGAATCGATGGTTCCCTTCAGTGACAAGCAAGTTATCAATATTCCGTGGAATAAAATGATCCCCAAAGTGTCCTCACAAGACTTGACCGTTGGTGTAATGTCCTTATTCTGTCGTACTTGGTTTTCAATAGACTCGGCAGTGCGTGTCATCCAAACGTCATGGCGTTTCTGATGAACTGTAGAGAAGGCTTCACATTCTTTAATGGAGTCGTGCTTTCTTTCTGGCCAGTCTTTGGTGCATCTCATTTTTTGACCCATTCTTCTTATGCTGGCGCAACGAACACCAAGGAACAAGAGAGGCCTGAAATTCCATGCATGTTTTTCTGTGGTTCTTTTTAGCTCAGTCATAATTTTATTCATGCTCATATGGCAATTTTGGCGGTACAACCACTCGTAGGTAGATTAGCCACCATTGTCAACTTTCTCTACTGGGTTGAGTTGAGTTCTGACTCCAGTTTGATTGAGATTTGCAATCTTAGAAATGATTTTGTAACCCTGTACAGACCAATAGGCTTCAGCCACTTGTTAACATTTTCTTTAATGTGGGCAAGATGTGACTGAGTGAATTTCTGTTTTGACTCCTTTTGCTGGTAAAGGTTGAAGTAGCTGAACCTTATATTGAGCACCACTCTCCTAAATCAGGACCAAATGTATTCAGACAGCTGACTGAAGCTACTCTCCTGGTTAAGCTGGCTAATATTAGGGGATATTTATTTTTCACACCCATGACAGCACATTTTATTAACTTCCACTGGTAAAAAAGGACATAAAACCAATTGTTGTCATATTTTTTCTGCATCGCTGTTAGACACCGTTCATATGGCAGCAGAACTGAAAAAAAAATCTGTTCAACTCGGGTGCAAAACAGCAGCGAAAATAAATAAAGCTGGGAAGTGGACAAATGTTTACATGACCAACATGAGCAGTGGCTTTTCTGAGGAACTGAACAAATGTGAAGTATTAAAACATTGTTTGCTTTATGTGATCAACAGATCAACTTCTTCTGAGGAGCAAAAGATTCTCATACTGCTGCATGTTGCCACAGCTCTGGTCTATGTGATCTGCACCGCTGTGGCTGCATATAAGATGCAGAAATACTCTAGTAAGTGGCGTCCTTTAACTGCAAATGTTTAGAATAAGATTCACGTATAGAGTGTATTTATTTCATGAACTTGATCCATGTATATATACTTGCATTTGTAGAGGAAACAGGGTGTAATGTGAAATACAAGATTTCAGAGAGATTTTCTATCCGTATCGTTCAGACTCAAAATGAAGTTATGCATATGGATGGAAAATTTGCATATTTAAATTTATAGACAGGGACATATTGACCAACATTGTTATAAATGGCTTTATAAAACCTTTCAATGTTTCTGTTATTTCAGATGTCTCAAATATGTGCACTGCTAATAATTCACACTTTTTTCTCCTTTCTTTTCTTCTCTGGCCCACTTTCTGTCCTGCCCTCTTGCTGCAGTGACACATCGAGTTCGT
This sequence comes from Arapaima gigas, assembly GCA_900497675.1. Classification (NCBI taxonomy): domain Eukaryota; kingdom Metazoa; phylum Chordata; class Actinopteri; order Osteoglossiformes; family Osteoglossidae; genus Arapaima; species Arapaima gigas. The sequence continues at coordinate 29,769 of UFQX01001399.1, read as the reverse complement.
CCAAAGAAGAACTGGAGCTATAGCCTGAACTGAGGAGAGTCGAGAAGAAGCAAACCCTTTTCCGACCAACAGAATTTCCCTAAAAACTGCCCGTGTTTAGCTATTGCACGACATATATCATGTCCTTTATGCCAGCGTTTATCGATATTTCTGTGGCTACGCTAACAAACGTGAAAACCTTGTCATTGGCGATTCCATTTGCTGTCGTAACACAATAACCTACAGAACGACTTAAAATGGAAACACTGTTTGTTGTTAAGCTGTAATGACCAGTTTTACCTTTCAAATTTCTCAGAACAGTGGATTGTTAAGCAAATTCACACAAACCAAAAGAATAAACTATGATTAATATATCTTCAATGCAGCCATGTAATGTTTTAGTTCAGTATTGGATCGGTATGGATGTATACGTTGTGATATGAAGACATATCAGCTTGTTGAAAATAATACATTTCAACACTGACCAGTATGTTGAGGTTTACTTTGTAAGCAAAAGTGACTCTTGTTTATATAGAATGATGGTGAAATATTGCGTGCACTTATTTCTGTCATTTTCACTCTGTCATAAATAAATGGCCCGAACTGCACTTCTGTTAAAGCGATATCTGTTAAGGATAATGCGAAAAACATTTTGGCGTGCAGTTTTCGTCGCAGGGGGTTACAGTTGAATTGCATAACCTCCGTGCATCTTACAGCTATATCGTACTGCCACTCGGGACCTTGAAACATGTCAACACTTGCACGAAATGTTGGTTTCATTTCTGACCGCCTTTTCACATTGTGGTTTTGATAAAGACACAGCCAGTGGAGGGGTGAGAATCTCTCCTGCATAGAGCATTTTGCACAATATTATATATTGCACTGTTATACTATTATATTAGTACTAAGACCGAGGGGATTTGATGGGGTAAAAGGAGGTTGACAGAACCATAAAAAAAAACTTTAAAACTTTTGATCTGCCTCCATCTGTTTTCTTAACAGGGAAGGGGGCAGAAAGAAAAAGGTAACAACCACAGACACCTTAGAAGCCACTAGGGCCCTGGAAACGTAGGGGACACATCGCAGGGATGACAGAGCAAACTGGGAGCGAACCAGGGAGGACATCTGGAGAAAGTGATGAATTCCAGTCACCAAAAGAAATCTCACACTCACTGCAGGGTAGGGATTTAAACTGAAATTGAACATAATTTTAACTGGGATCAAAACGAACAATGTTTACGTTGTTCTTTTGAGTCCTAAACGTGGAAACCGGAAAACGAAATTTTGCAAGAATGCAACTTTTTTTAAACATGTAAATCAAGCTGTTAAACTAGGACCGCTGAAGCAGTGGAGTATGATTTTTTTTAGTTGGAAAGTTGAACTGTAGTGTCAGTAGATAAGATTCTAAAATGCAAAAAAATGCCAGTGGTGCAACAGAATCCTGCCAGACCCTGAATGTATGCATGAGCTGAGTATGTAGTCCTGGAAAATGGAGGCATATAACCACATATCTGGATGTCATGATCACCGACTGACAGTTGAGTCAGTACAGGTTGTGCTGTAGACAAGTAAAAGAGAGAAACAGATTTCCGGAGTCCTGGGGCATAAAGTACTATAAAAAGTTAAAGTTTAACCCAGCGACGGCTTGACGTTTTATCCAAGTCCAGTTTCCTAGCCTTAGCCCCTTCTGCCTCCAGGATAGACCCCGGACCACCGAGACCCTCCTCGAATAAGAATAAGCGGTTAAAGATAACAGATGGATGGATGGATGGAAGTTCAACTTTATTCAGCTGTCACTCACTGTTATAACTCAAGTCTACATTCCTCAGCTTTCAAGTGGTTTGACTGCTGATTTAGGTGAATTAAATCAGGGCAAGAAGACATGAACAACAGAATAGAAATGTTATTTTTTCCCTTCTTTATAAAGCATCTCTGTTAAGAAAACCTTATCTTATAATCCACGATCGCTGTCTCCCACAGGGGTAATATGCAAGTCAAAAGTGCTAAAATTACTCAGGTTTTTTTTTTGTTTAACAATGCTAAGATATACAGGTAATTGCTCAGTATATGACATCTTAAAGTGGACATACATGAGGCTGCATAACTCCAAACAAATGGACAGTTTTTGTTTTGGAGCACTTTTCAAATCGGCAAGGCCTTAAAGGCGCACCCACAGCACTTTGAACCAAGAGCATGATTCTCGCCAGAGACCAACCACATAGAGTTAACACAACTGCTTTATAAATCTCCCCCGGAAAAGGAGGGTGTGAGAGACGTCTGCTTGTGAAAGTGAAACTCGACATTCTACTGAATGTGTCCCTCCAACTTGCCTCAGTCAAACACCACACCTCCTGTAAGAAAACCAGGAAGTTCGTCCCACTCACACGTTCAGATTCTCAGCAAAACACCTGAGTATCTATTGTTCTTTTCTTAGCAGCAAAATGGCGCATGCTGGGGGTTTCTTTGACATGAACCAGTTCAGTTGCTCAGTTTGTCTGGACGTACTAAAGGATCCAGTGACTATTCCCTGTGGACATAGTTACTGTATGGACTGTATTAAGGGCTGCTGGAACCAAGAGGATGATGTTGGTGTCTACAGCTGTCCTCAGTGCAGACAGACCTTCACACCAAGACCTGTTTTGGGCAGAAACACCATGTTGGCTGAAGTGGTGGAGAAACTGAAGCAGACTGAACCCCAAGCTCCTGATCACTGTTATGCTGGACCTGGAGATGTGGAGTGTGATGTCTGTACTGGGAGGAAGCTGAAAGCTGTCAAGTCCTGTCTGGTGTGTCTGGCTTCTTACTGTGAATCTGATCTTGAACTTCACAATAAACTGAACAGAGGAAAACAACACAAACTGATCAACGCCACTGGAAAAATGCAGGAGAAGATCTGTTCCCATCATGAGAAACTGCTGGAGGTCTACTGCCGTACTGACCAGCAGTGCATCTGTCTGCTGTGTGTGATGGATGAACACAGAGGACATGATATGGTCTCAGCTACTGCAGGAAGGATTGAGAAACAGGTGAGCACAGGGTCTAAACTCGTAAATGCAGATAAAATAAAATATAATAGTGATACAAAAAAATTCAGTTTCGGTTTCACCATTGTAAGTGACTGCTTGTCTAAAGCGGCTCCACAATCTGTCGAGCAAAGTGCAAGGCCAAAGGAGACAGGTACTGTGGATGGGACACCGGCCTTGTAACTCGCAACAGGAAATTAAAGTCGCTAGATCACGAGAAACAAATCGTCTGTCTGTAGGTGAACACCGGAGCACTGAGATAAAATGCAAACATTGCAGGGACCATGCAAACTGTAACGTTCAGTTCAGATGTCTGCAGTCCCTAGTAAGACCCCAAAATAAGACACGTGGTCCTTATGAGTTCTTATTATTTTCTGAGCATAATCATCTGCATGCTGTACAAAATTCAGTAACACATACAGTCTTCAAAGTAACGCAATTTAATTTTTTATGAAGTAAACCATAACTAAAAAGAACCCTTTTTGGTGCAATCCATGAACTGAACGCTTCCTCTGTATCATGTTTGTGGAGACAATAAACTGGCCCACCATTTCAATGGGGCAGAAAGGAACATGTGACAGATCAGCTTAAACAAATTTGTACATTAAGCCCTCCAGGTTCTTATATGTTCTCGACTAGTTTAAAGACATTTTTCAGGTGAATCTGTAACCTGAAACTCCATTAGTTGGGGAGAATGTGTGTGAGTGACGTGTGAAGGTGTCCCATCCAGGTTGGATCATAACTTATGCACGATGCTACTGGGGTGAACCTGAGCACCATAGATGTCAATGGTTGAAGTAGTGAAGTGTCTCTAACCACTCATTGATGATCTGGCTGAGGTGGATCAGGTCTAGGAGGAACAGCAGTCGGAACAGTGCACCGCCTTGGTATCTACAACACAGTTTATGGTCACCTTGGCAATTGCCTTTGAGTTGGGTTCTAATGTTGGTTTCCATTTCGTACTTCTCCGATTTTGTGAAATGGGCCTGTATTTAAATAATCATGTTATTTCTATGATCTACATTGTTTTTATTTACTGTCCAAATTAATACACTGAAAAAAAATATCAGGTACAAAATGTAAGCATTTGTATCACTTTCCTCTACAAGAAAAATGCTGAGGCGACACAGAAGAAGCTCCAGCAGAAGATCAAGGAAAGAGAGAAGGAGGCAGAGGAGCTGAGACAGGCTGTGGACTCACTCACAGTGAGTATGGACCAGAGGAGAAGACAAGAGCTGAGAGTTGGACCACTTTCCTTTCCAGTCACACTGTGAGCAACAGGCTGTCTGGGCTCCCAGTGAGAGCTGAGTGAAAGGAGCAGTTCAGATGTACAGCCCTCCTCTCTGTGTGTCTCTAACAGCGCTCTGCACAGGCAGCAGTGGAGGACACTGACAGCATCTTCACTGAGATGATCCGCTTCATCGAGAAGTGGCGCTCTGACCTAAAAGCCTTGTTCAGAGCTCAGGAGAAGGCTGCAGTGAGTCGGGCTGAAGGTCTCCTGCAGCAAGTGGAGCAGGAGGTTGATGAACTGAGGAGGAAAAACATTGATCTGGAGCAGATTTTACGGTCTGACGATGACATCTATTTCTTAAAGGTACCGTCCACAGTTACCTCTCACTGTAACAGACACGGCATTTGTTAGATTCAAAACACAGCTAAAGGACGTTTTCGTTTTCATTGTTTCTGTCTGTAGGGCTGTCAGCCTGTCAGCCTCCTTCCTTCACGTCGAAGCTTACCCAGTATGACTACTGAACAACACAGGTTTTTTGTAGAACTGATCGGAAATCTTAAAAAAAAAAAAAGCCCTTGTGGAGGAAGTTTGTAACAACAAATTCAAAGAAATCTACAAAGCAGGTAAACAGAGATATTATTTTTTCCCACAGAAGTTATTTTACATCTATTTATTCATTAAATAAGCTGAAATGAAGCATCTAATACACTGTATACAAGACCAAACATGCAGAATATGTAGACCTAGAAATGCTTTAAGTGTCCCTCTCTTTAGGCAAACGTTTGAAGGTGTTTTTTTACTAAATTTGCCGACTAGAGTGCGATGTGTGTCGCTCTATACAGTGAAAGAAAGCAGCATAGAAAAATTCTGTTAAAAATATAAAATACAAATGATGGGAGACAGATGGACACAGCCATGAGTAGATCACTGTTTTTCTTGATCTCTTTCTAGCTAAAAAAGTCCTACGAGCTACAGGACCCAGAACCTGAGAAGAATGCTTGCACCGTGAGTCAGTTCACAAACACACGCTCACAGACTACAGATCATGTCTTTATATACTACAGATTTGTATAATCGGGAGAGTATTCCATGTTATAAATGTGAAACTTATGAGGCAGACGCATCACAGACGTTAACATGTGACCAAATCAAAATCAAAACCAGTATTATTATGTTATTAATAAATATCATTGTGCCAAGGGACAACTAACCCTAACCCTAACCCTAATCTTGACTGTGCTATAATGCTATAAATTAAAATGAACTCGGTAAAACATGAATGCAAATTAATATGATAAAAATAATTTCTAATACTTCTAAAAATTTTCAAAATGATGTGCAGCCTAATGTCACCAAACTGTTTTGTCTTACTTTCCTCCAACAGATGCCGGTCAGCTCACGGTGCACCCCAACGCACAGAATTATAACCTGTATCCGTCTAACAGTTTCACGGACGTATTCGCCTGCCTCAGCCAGGTTTGCTCTGAACACCAAAAATTATTCAACTCCTAGGAACAGGTGCTGTACAGAAAAGGTCTCTCTGGACGTTATTATTGGGAGGTGAAGTGGACGGGGCCCGGGTTCACATAGCCATGTCATACAGATGTTATTCATATTTCATTGAACCCTTCAGTCCTGGGTTTCATGTTGGATTTAAGTCGAAAGTGACACTGTGTTCTCTGAGATAACAAAGGAGGTTAGAGATGGACATATGTGTTCTCAATATTGTCCTCTTTCCTGATTTTGGTTGGTCTTCTTGTGTTCTGGAACGTTGTTTGCCTGCTGCATCCCTTATATAATGATACTTAGCAATTCAGCATCAGTAGCTTGAGGAAAATATGGACTGTATGTCATTTCTTCAGGGTAGAGATACCAGCAAGCCTGCAAAAGAAGAAATTATTTCTGGGAAAACTCACAGGACATGGATTTCATTTTGTGGGATAAACATCTGGATATCAGCTATGCTGGCAGAAAAGTAAACCTAAGGTGAACTTTGATGTGTTTGTATGTGAAATAAACTCATAAACATGACAAAAATGGACAGCTGTGCCACATCTCTAGGTTTAATCTTGGTTCTTCTGACTGCTATCCTGCACCGTGAGCAGGAGATGGGACGTCATGTCTTTAGTAATTTTTCGGCAGCAGCTCTTAAACTTTTGATCGCTACCTTCCATCAAGGTACAAACGTGACAAGTAAATCCTTGGCAACTTCAGCAAACACTATTAAACAGTAGGTGCCCTGCAATAAGACAAATTTGGATATCATGCGACCTTGGATTTGCTCCAATGCTTCTGCTTTGTTTTCAGTTACCAACAAGTTTCTCAGATGGCAAAAATGACAAGATTCACTAAACACAGCAATCATTTGGGTAAAGGTTTCTATTAGTATTATAAAAACCACATTGGTGCTGTTACTGAAACAAAGTTGTAGGAACCCAAAATTTATTCTTACATTTAATGGATGATCACGCTTTGATCTTAGCCAAAAGGCCGAGAAGCGATGGATGGATGGATGGATGGTTGGATGGATAGATGGATGCACATAGCCTCATGGTCACTGCCAGCCCTGGACTTCCTACCAGGGTTGGACACATATGCAGTATGCACACAAAGGAAAGCATGATGGGAGCCATTATTTCCCTCATTGTTATAGTATTATTATGTGTCTAACCACTGTGAGGAGTTATAAGGGTTTTACTGCTAATATCATTGATGAATACAGGTCTGTAGGTGCGTAGTTGCCCCCGGTAAATTTGACTTGAAAAATGGCATGGAGATAAATTTTAAAAAAAGTGTTCCCACAGCGCATTCTTTTGAGTTCTCCTTTCATAATCGTCTGAAAACACAGGTCATTACAGTATTATTATGTTATTGGTGCATTTTACTGTGACAAAGGACAGCTGAGAGATTCATGGTTGGGCTATAAATGTTCATTTGTGCTCCATAAAGTTCTCCACATATTCAGAGTTGCTGTCGCTGGCCTCCTGGTGAACCATGGCTTCAACTTTCAGCTGAGGTTATCGTTTTGACTTAAACTTTCAGCTGAGGTTATTTTGATCTCCAGGTGAAGATAACTGGCCACAGAGAAGACACAGTGACACAGGAACAAGGGAATTTGCGGAGGAGATCTGAGCCTGTGAAGCTGGATGTTAAGGGGTTGTATTCCTTCCAGAAGTTAAGAAATGGCCCAGTTGACTGCAGAGATGAATGAGTGTAAAAGGGCTTTTGACAGTTTTCTCTCAGATTCTGGTGAAGTCCGAGGTCTGAGAAGTGCCAGGTAGCAGCACCCAAAAAGACCAGCAGAGGTCCTCACACTTGCAACACAACACAGCCCAGCACAAGGGGTGGTGGGGGGGGGGGGTGTGTCTTTATACAGGTCCTGTAGTGTCAGCACTTTCAGCCTCTGAACTGGACAACTTGAGTAGTTTTCTAGGTACAGATTATTACATGAGCTGCCTGTCAGCTCACACTGGACCCAAAGACAGTAAATTACTTCTGTCTGTCTGAGAGGAACACAGTGGTGGCCTGGATGGAAGATACCCACCCTTATCCTGCTCATTTGGAGAGATGTGCCTTTTATTACCAAGTTCTGTGTAGAGAGGGTCTGGCTGGGTGCTGCTACTTGGAGGTTTAGTGGAGTAGGGATGGTGGAGTTTATATAGCAGTGACATTTAAAGGGATCAACAGGTAAGGAAGAGGTGTTGACTGTGTCTTTGGACACAATAAAAAGTCCTGGAGTTTGATCTGCTCTCCCTCCAGTTACAGGTTCTATCACAATAATGTGGAAACTGCAGTATCTGGTCCCAGTTCCTCCACAATAGGAGTGTATCTGGACCACAGGGCAGGAACTCTGTCCTTCTACAGGATCTCTGACACAATGACCCTCCTGCACAAAGTCCAGACCACCTTCACTGAACCCCTCTATCCTGGGTTTGGTGTTCATATTAAATCTAAAATTGTATTCTTTGAGTTCAAGTCAGGTAAAAGTAAAATGCAATGTGTGATATTGTTTTGTCATCAGTTTTTTCTATACATTTGTATACATTTTGATCTATTTAATAGAAGGATGGGAGGTTTATTTGTGGACGTACTGATACTGCAGTTAAAAGCCACGTTTCCTCTGGGCAAGTGGCCCTTTTTGACTAACTGAAAGCTGAAGTTCTGTTTCATTAAATAAAAATGTCAAAGAGAATAGTAGGAATGAAATGGCAAAGAGCTAAAACACACCAGACACCTAAACAGCACAGTAAATTTAGTCAGAACTACTTTGGTTGAGATTTGAGCTGCAGTCGTGTTAAGGAAATGAAAAACACAAACACAGATGGGTATAAACATGTAAATGCTAGAGGAAAAAAGAGGTTTTAATGCTTTAAAGAATGAGTTATTTCTCCATTATAAGAGTCCTCTGACAGAAACTGAAATTGCTGTGTGTCAGTGAACAGGTCCAACCAGTCTGAAGTTACGAGGGACAAACAATTCAGCTGCCAGTTGTGGCTGGTTGTGGGGCGGAGGCAGGAAAAGACATGCAAAAGACAGCAAAACACGTCAGAATGTAGGAGGCACCCGGTAGCAGGATTTCGACAAAGCAAGCAAGCACCTCCCCCTCAAAAAAACCCATTTAATAAGAAAAACTGGACCAACTTCCAAATCGTTCATACTCCCAGCTCTCAGACCAGGTGCTTAAATGAACCGCTGGGGGTCCGAGTGCCAGCAGCTGCCCCCTCCTGGGCTTCTACACATGGAATAGTAGCAGCTAAGAAGCTTCAACTGCTGAGGACAAGATTGTGTAGGATAGTAAAAGCTGAGTAAAGCGATGAATAAACCAATTCTTGTTTTCAAAATTGCAGAATATGTAAAAATCCATCCGCCCATGATTAAGTAACAAATTCACACGGTTTCTTTTTATTTGCGGAACTTAAAAATGGCGAGGACAAATCACCATTATTATTACCACTACAAATCACGTTACTGTTGGTGGCACAGTAGGAAACATTAGTTCCTTCTAGGTCCTGAACTTTGGGTTCAAACACCTATGAGGTGTTTCCATATTTGCAGTTTGCTTGCACCGGTTTCCACAGTCCAGTGGCATGTGTTTCGGGTGAATTGGGGAATATAACGTTTTTTTAGTATATATGCGTGAAGGATCTCCCTTGTGTGTGAAATTGCTTGGAGACAAAACAACGTCCAGTTTAAAGGTTTATGATTCTTTATGCCCTTTGCTGCTGGAATAGGACCCCCAGCAAGGTGATCTTGTACTTCATAAGTGATAATAACAGTGGATGGATTTAATGTTTTATGCTTTTTCTAACATTGCCAATCTGCGTGGAGAAAAAAGAGAAATTAATTAAAAATTGTACTGTTTTGTCAACAGAAGACAATCCGGTGAACAGATGAATAACTGACTAGATAAACTACAAAGTGTGGCCAAGAAAAACTAAGCTTCTCCGGCTTAAGTTTCATCTGTGTGACGCAAAACATAAGGAAACAATCCTGTCCAATCAAAATAACAGACAGTGTTTTTTTAACTTATTATTTTAGTTACACCGTAGAAATATTATTAATAACTCACTGGTTAATACTGCGTTTCTGTTTAGGCTGCAGTTTGTCCTCTTCTGCTTTTTCTGCATTGACTGACATTTTTCATAATCTGTCCCCTTCGGGATCGATATTCATACAAACGTGTGGGTCAGTCTCAGAGAGGAACATGAGGTGTTTTCTTTCAGCTGTCATTGACGTCATCATGAAACTGAAGTCCTTGTCCAGCCTTTTCCTGTGAACTCTGCCCAAAAAAAAATCTTGTGCAGGAGAACCTGGAAGAGCCCCGCCCCTCACGTATGAAACTTGTTAAAACTGCAGGGAATCAAAACTGAAACCAGTCTGACTTTCTGTAGAGTGAAATGGCTGCAGACTTTTTAGACAGGGACAGATTTATTTGTTCAGTCTGTCTGGATCTACTGAAGGATCCCGTGGCTCTTCCTTGTGGACACAGTTACTGTATGGAGTGTATTAAGAACTGCTGGGATCAGGAAGGTTATTATAGTTTGTGTAAATGTCCTCAGTGCAGAGAGACCTTCATCCCAAGACCTGTTCTCAACAGAAACACCATGTTGGCTGAAGTGGTGGAGAAACTGAAGAATATAGAACTTCAAGGTGCTCCTCCTGATCACTGTTACGCTGGACCTGGAGATGTGGTGTGTGATGTCTGTACTGGGAGGAAGCTGAAAGCTGTCAAGTCCTGTCTGGTGTGTCTGGCTTCTTACTGTGAAACTCACCTCCAGCCTCATCATGACTCTGCACCTCTTAGGAAACACAAACTTATCAATGCCACAGGACAACTGGAGGAGAAGATCTGTTCCCATCATGGCAAACTGCTGGAGATCTACTGCCGTACTGACCAGCAGTGCATCTGTCTGCTGTGTGTGATGGATGAACACAGAGGACACGATACGGTCTCAGCTGCGGAAGGAAGGACTGAGAAACAGGTGAGGAACGGCTTTTCTGCACCACAGGCCGTACAGAGAGAGGAACTACAGGCCAGGGTTGTATATCAGGCAACACCTGTCATCAGAAAGCAAAATTAACCAAATAAATGCAAATTTATGTTGATATGACAAGTAATCTCTGACTGTTTGTTCTTTATGCGCAGCTTTGTTTTCAAGCCGCATTTGACACCCAGATACTTCTCACACTAAGTGAGGTGTTTTTTTGCGTAGCCAAGTTCTTTAAACCCCGAAAGGGGCAACTTACTATATTGAAATTTAAAATTGAGCCTGTAGCAAGGCTTGTAGAAGTGGCAGTGGTGACATCATGTGGTAAGCGGATGTAAAAATTCTGACGGACTTTCCCACTCACTCACACACTCACTCACACACACACACACACACACACACACACACACACACACACACACACACACACACACACGCACGCTATGTCCACATCACTACGGCTGGTGTCTGTGTTTGCTGTCTGTCTCATACATGACACACACATTGCTGCACACTTTAGTGAGTTAAGGGCAATTATTCCTGCTAAGATACACACACACACACACACACACACAGGTCACTCAGCTAGAGTTAGAGGATGCCTCTATTGTGACAAAAAATATCTACCAGTTTCGAAAACTTTGGTAATTTTTTAATATTTTACATTAATAATTAAGAAAAAGAGAAAGGCAATGTCTCTTTCAAACATGGAGACTTATGTGACTTGTTACCATTTCAGAATTTCAATAAGCAATTTCTAATCTTTTGAATTCAGTTCATAGTTTGTTCAGCACTGTCTATATTATTATTATTATTATTATTATTATAAAAAATACATTGATTTCTGTTTTATTTGAGATGTGGAGTGTGGAAAAATAAAACATCTCTTCAGACCCGCTTCACTTCTGGTTTCCTGTGTGCACCATAAACATTAAACATTCCCCACACTTTCACTACTGCAATACGATAAATAAATCAATTAACAAAAAGACATGAATGAATGAATAAATAAATGAACCCCCTGTTGTTGTCACGCAGAGATCCTAGTGAGAGGATTGCTGGTAAAATCGGTGTTGCAGGACAGTAACTGATGGTACTTTGATGATGCTGATGTCTATATGTGCATCGCCCTGTTGCTGAAATGCTCTTTTGTGCACTTTGAGCTGTACGTTGCTGTGAACACAGCTAAATGTAATTCTAACATTGTGTTTATATATCGCACACTGTAATAATGTTATGTATAGATGTGCAGAACTCTGTTTAAAGGAAATTAGTTTGATGTCTATTCAGATGGAGCTGGGGGCGACACAGAGGGAACTCCAGCAGAGACTGGAGCAGAGAGAGAAGGAGGCAGAGGAGCTGAGACAGGCTGTGGACTCGGTCACAGTGAGTATGGACCAGAGGAGAAGACGATACCTGGCAGCTGCTGAAAGAGCCGTTTCAGGGCTCAGTCAGGGCTCCTCCAGTCACACAGTGAGGAGAGCAGAGTTCAGATGTCTCTCTGTGTGTCTCTAACAGCGCTCTGCACAGGCAGTGGTGGAGGACACTGAGATGGTCTTCAATCAGATGATCTGCTCCATCGAGAAGAGGCGCTCTGAGCTGAAAGATGAGATCCGAGCTCAGGAGCAGGCTGCAGTGAACCGGGCTGAAGGTCTCCTGGAGCAGGTGGAGCAGGAGGTTGCTGAGCTGAGGAAAAAAAACACTGACTTGGAGGGGATTTTATACTCTGATGATGACATCCATTTCCTGCAGGTAACATCAGGGGTTACTGTTAAATCCAGCTGACATAACAAATGAATAACATAACAATAAACTCCATACTGTAAAGAAGTCTGGGCAGCAGACAGCGTAGTGGTTAGAGCTGCTGTTGTGAGCAGGGTAACTATCACCATCCAACGTATAAATGGTTAAATTCAGTTGCTCTGTAGAGAGCAAAAGCTAAACAAATAAACCCAAGATGTGTGTTTCCTTGCTTCTGTAGGGCTGTCAGACTCGCTGTTTCTCTCAGGGGTTTGAATACCTCCCCAGCATCTTTGTCAATCAGTATTGTTCTTTTGGAGACATGAATAAAGATCTTTCAAACCTAAAAGAGCTCCTAGAAGATGCCTGCAGGGATAAAGTGACTGAAATTTCACGAGCAGGTAAAAATCTAGATCATTACTGTGTGTTTTTTTTAACCATGTGTTTCTGTTGTTTTTGTTCGTTTTCAGCGTTAGAATTTGGACGCTGTGTTACGGTGCAACGTGACGACAAAAATCTGACGCTTTGCTGTATTTTTCACCGAACTGATCTGGCTTATTCCTGGCATGTCAGCATCACCTGTGCCTCATCTCTCCACCAGAATACTTGTGCTAAAAACCCAGGAGATTATTTTCAAATATGATGCTCAATTTAGTCCCGTATTCTTCCTGCATTAACTTTTATAGATATCTTGTGGATATTTTTTGCATATAATATCATAACACACTGTACTGGTAAAGTACATAGAATTGTGTGAGTTGCCCCTGATTTATTCATTTATGATTATGCTAATAGAAATGGTATGTTGCATCTTCTTTAAATGTAAATTAATTTTTTTTAGCTAAAAAACTGTAAAGTCCATTCACTGTTAGACAGTAAAGTATTGAAATATCATATAATAAATACACCCTCAATAGATTTAGATTCATTAATGATTAAGTTTTTTTTATGGATTCCTCACCACATCTCACTTCTCTGTGTCCATCTACACAGTGAAAGAAGTTCATATCGTCGCTGACAGAGACCCGTAAGTCAGTGTTGTTGATCATAAATACATTGAAAAAATCAAATTGCAGCCACTTACCTGTGTTTTATTATTATTATATTTTTTGTTTTCGCCCCCCAGTGGAGTAGGGATCACGCCTGACGTAAACCTGGACACAAACCTGAACTCCTTCTTAAAGTGAGTATATTCTGCAAACTCCACGTAAACACAAGTAATTATGACTAAACTTTGCAGAATTATATTTTCTTGTTATATACATGTGTGCGACTGTGTGCGTCTGTGTGTTATTGTGCGTTTAAATTGAAATGTGGGGGTTCAGACCTCTGTGACAGACGGGGTCTTTGTTCTGCAACGTTTCCCCTTTCTCCGATTACCTCTGTCGCTGCAGCTTTCCGTCCTTTCCGGTGGTACCAACGCTGTCCATCTCCAGGGTCCCATTCTCCACCTTCCTGACCACCTACAAGAAGCGGTACAACAGGAGAACTCGCACCGCCTCCTCCCGCCGCACCTACAATTTCCTTTCGCCGCTGCCATCCAAGAGACGCTATCGCAGCCCGAGGACCAAAACCACCAGGACTAACTTCTTCCTATAAGCCGTCCTGCTCCTGAACTTTGACATCTCAGGCCCCATCACCACCACCACCACACTGTCAGCACATCTACTGTCTTTCATTTGCATTTATATATCTATCTTCAAAGCCCTTTTGAACATGTTTCATTATACACTGGTGCTGAAGCTCTGATTTAGAGTTTAAAGCGTTTTGTTCCCTGGTACTGTCATCTACTCAGGCTGTTTTGCACCCCTCTGTGGCATATTCTGCTTTACCCCAGGGGCAGGTTTTCTTCATACTTCATTCTGAACTGGATTGTTACTATGATTTGTTATTTCACTTGGTTTGTACCGTGTTCCTGCTCACACTTTGTACCCCTTCAGCCGGCATTTGTGCTGGCCGCAACCCCCCCGCCCCCATACTGTATTAAACTACAATAAAAGTACAACCACCAAATAAACATTTCCACAATAATACAAGACACCTTCATTTCGACACAAATCGAAAAAACAATCGCAGTACGAAAGGCGTCGTAATGTTCACTTTCAAAATGGTCGCGGGAGAACGGACAATTCTATAAACATATCCCAGGTAGAAAGTCCAAATACGTTCACAGGCAACCCAAAACACAGAAAAAATCTGAGTTAACAAGTGACAAAACAGAACTGCGATATAAATTCTCAGTTGAATCCCAAAAGAAACAACTTTTCACACTAAAAGGCCCAAACACATTCACGATTTCCACAGAGAGGCAAAATTGCCACGATAACATCAAACACAACAAACATCAGCTACGCTAAAAAGGAACTGAACCGGAAATACAAATTTGACCATCTCAACCAGTCCATAAAATGATCCATCGAATTGCATTTTACTTTAAAAGTACAATGTCTTGTTTTCTGGGTTGGGGACGACGATCAATTCGAGAATGAGAGACTTGTTGAATCTTCTGTCTCTGTATCCTTCAATGGCGACTCTGTGAAATATTTCAAAAACAATAAACTCATCCAGAGCTAGTAAGTGGATTATGATCCGACTCAGATGAAGACAGAAGTTTCTCCAGGAAACTTTACCTGAAACAAAATTGTATTCCTTTATTTGGCAAAAAAAGAGCTTCTGTAACGTCAGTTGTAAGTTTTGCTGATTCCAGATGCAGACAGTAACAAGTCCAACTGCTTTTATTGGCACAAGCTGTCAAACAAGAGGACACAGCGGGATAGTTGAAAAAAAGGAAAAAACATAGCAGCTAAAATACTTCCTGATGGGGGTTTGTCAGGGAAGCAGCTGAAACGGAACATTGTCACCTTCTCACGCTCAACATTTTAATATTGTTCCAGCGGCACAGAACGCGGCTTGTGTCTCTTTAACAAAGTCAACCTGGGAAAATATCTCGAGAAGCAAAACTGAAAGGAATGCTTTGTTCCACTGCTTCCTTGTAAATACACCACTTCACCTCTTCGACAAGGAAAAGCGTCTCACATAAAAACCAGATTCGCAGACAGTGAGATGAAAGTTGCTTTTCTGTGGCAGGAAAATGGCGTCAACTAGAGATCTTGCTAGGTTTAACTGTTCAATCTGTCTGGATCTTCTGAATGATCCAGTCACAATTGCCTGTGGGCACAACTACTGTATGGTCTGCATTGCGGATTTTTGGGACAGGAATGAAAGTGGTGTCTACAGCTGCCCTCAGTGCAGACAGACCTTCATCCCAAGACCAGTTCTGGGCAAAAACACCATGCTGGCTGAGGTGGTGAAAGATTTTGCGGAGGAGAATTTAAAAGCAGGTCCTGCTGGGAACTTTGCTGCTGGATCTGGAGGGTGTGAGGCGGGTTGTGATACCATCTCAGCTGCTCTACAAAGGACGGAGAGAAAGGTAACAGCTGGAAATATGAAGCAAAGGTTATTCTGAGAGCACTGAACTGAACTGATTTAGTTTGTCCTAAAGTGTAACATCATTTGTGTCCTGGGATTAAAGATCAAAAGAAATACTGTGAACTCACGTGAAAATAAACAGCTAAGAAGTGAGCGATAAATACAAGAAGAAAGTCTCGAAGAGTCAGTGCCAGTTACCCTTAGGGTTCAGGACCAGGGTTCGGTCACCATCTCGGTTCAACATTTGGAAACAGCAAAGTCCTTCGTTTTAGAGTAAATCTGCTGAATTAAAAAATAAGCTCCAAAGTTCCATGCCTGCCTCCTAGGGTATTGCCTCAGCCTGCTTTAAGAGACTGGTTTGGGCGACTTTTGGTTCCTAGGAAGCAGGAGCTCCGAATGTCTGCTGCCCTGTGCGGTTTGTCTTTTCAACGAAACACCGGCGCAAGTTCACCTGCTCCGCAGCTTCTGCTCTGAAGTATTTCCACATAATGGCTTTAAGTAATATATTTTTCTAAATTGCTATGATGTCATAGGATGCGCAACGTACACAGTAATGTGTAATAGATCACAAATATACATTTTTGTCTATTAATTTGACTGCATTTTTAATTCCTACTCGCAAAAAAATAAATAAATAAAGGGAGCTGAAAACCTTTCTCTTCCTTATTTAAACACCGTTGTATAGAATACTGCAGGCTTTTGGTATTTGTTTTCATATATTTGATTTGTATTAATATTTAAAAACTCATTCATTCATTTAAACACGTGAACAGGTCACATACCGAAGCTAAACCGCCGGCGCAGACGGAAATATTGGCAGGTCGTGCGGGTTGGTTTGTGTGAGTTTAAGTGTTTAAGTGCTTTTGAGGGCCGTTGCTAAAGGTGATATTAATGAATATGTTAAAAAAAGAAATTGGTGCCATTTTTGACTCTTGAGGATCTTATCTTCACTGGCGACCGTACTGTAAACCGTCACCTTGGAAAAATCACGACGCTGCAGATATCGATGTGTCGACTTTCCTTATTACTTTCCCGTATTCGATGGTTATCAGTATCGCGTTAATGTTTAACTGAGCACAGCGCTTTCTGCCGTTGATGTTTAACCTTTACTACACTCTGTGCAGGAATCCTCGCAGCTTTTGGACCAGAGAAGGACACCATATCCACCAGCTGAACTTCAGAAGCGCTTTAAGAAAAAAAATGTCAATAAATCCGAAGCAGGTGTGTACAAACGTGAGTTATTTTGCTTGATCTGGTTATTTATGTTCAAAATTGTACGTAAAAAACTATTTTTTTCTTCCAGATTTATATGTAAAATGACATCTTTGGAACTTTGGGGAAAAGTAGCATTTCATGTTATTGGGAAGCTCATAAAATACATCTATATTATAATGGCAGAAAAGACACAATATTCCATTTGATTTGAATTGGTGCTGATCGGCGTGGCTGGAGATGTTCCAGGAACGGAGAACAAGCTAAACAGTCCTTGAGTATTTTGTGAAGGACAGGGCTTCCAAAGGCTTCAGATGCTCAGGAGCCTAGGACTAGATATGGTGTTGAGTGGATGGTTTAGCCACAACTTGCAAACTAGGAGAAACCAAATGGTTCGAGAGGCAGGGAGGGCAGGCAGCCAGTCAGTGACGTGAGGTCCACTGCACACTGTAAAGATCTTTCTGGATGGAGAAATAGAGAAGGACAGAGCCATGTTAGGACCTGTTGGTTGGAACAAGTGTCTCTTTCTGCACTGGAAAGACCGGTGTTGAGAAATGGCGCTCAGTTTGAGGACGAGATACAAATTCAACATAAGTGTAAGATCGCCTTTAAAATAGATTTCCAGCAATGCTACCAGCTACAAGCTTTACATACAAGTCTGGTCTTCATGCTGGTGTTTCTTGAGTCATCCTCTCACCAGTCCTCTCTGTGCGTCTGCACAGTAAAAGAAGCTCATGCCGATGAGGCTTCAAAGCCCAGACCGCGTGAGCCCACCTTCGAACACCAGCAATTACGTTTCACGCAGCATTTCGTACAACGGCCAGCAAAAAGATCTCGCAAAACACTCGAGATATAATAATGCTCGTGTTCTCATCTTTGCCCTGGATTAATCCTCACATCTACCATGTTCCTTATTTCTGTCTAAGCTGCGAGAGGAGCTGATGCTCCACAGGCCTCAAAGCTCCAGCCAGGTGAGTGTGAAACTGTGGAAACACCTCCATTACAACTGAAATAAAACTACTGTAAACAGGACCAGAACTGGTAAATCCCCTTTTTTTTCCTCTTCCCAGTGAAATATTTCCCATGGATTCCAGAGCACAAGAGGAAAAAATGTGAGTCCATCAACAAACACGGAAAATTATATTAAACTTGAAAAAGACTAAACTGTGACAATATAAGTACATATACCAATATTACGGAAGAGGGGGATGTGTCCCCAGGATGTTGGAGCCGAGTATTAAGTGCCCCCTAAACGTTTTGCCTCCTCACCCACCGCTACCCAACAAAATGTAACAGCTCTGACAAAAGTTTAAATGTACAAATGATGTCGGAAGGAAGCTGAAAATAACTGTCCTGTGTGGACATTTGCCTCGCAGCGCCGGCGGAAACATCCGCGGAGATGACCATGACCAGAGCGACGTTCTTACAGTGTGAGTTTTATTACCGAGAATATCGGGCACTTTTTAACATTCAAAAAACATTCAGCAACTTGGCGGCCTGAAAAAAAAATAAATAAATGCATCTGTGTTACGCAAAGAGATGTGACTGTTAAGCCAGAAACAAGTATAACGTGACGGGCCTTTTGTTAAAATTAAAAAGTCACCGTGAGTTTTGGTGGAAAAAAATGTTGAATTAATAAGCAAACAACGTATTGTGCTTTTCTAACAGACGCCTGTGACCTCATGCTCAACATGGACACCGTGAACAAGTACCTGTGTCTGTCCGAAGGGGGGACGCGAGTGAAATCGGAGTGGGAGTCCCAGCCGTACCCCAATCACCCGGACAGGTTCGACCACTGGCCGCAAGTTCTGTGCCAACAGGGTCTGTCTGGGCGCAGTTACTGGGAGGTCAGGTGGACTGGGAACAACGGGGTTCATATATCTGTGTCTTATTTAGGAGCTAAAAGGAAAGGCCACAGGTACGACTGCCAGTTTGGGTACAATGAGGATTCCTGGGCTTTGCACTGTTCTCCTTACAATTTCTACTTTAGACATAATAATAATGAAGTTCCGGTTACTATACCTGACCTTGGTCCCTCCAGAGTAGGAGTGTATCTGGACCACAGGGCAGGAACTTTGTCCTTCTACAGCGTCACTGACACAATGACCCTCCTGCACAGAGTCCAGACCACCTTCACCAAACCCCTCTATCCTGGGTTTCATGTTTGCTCCTTAAGTTCTCTTAAATTGTGTTACCTGAGATGACTGGGAATGTTAGACTCATAAGAGGGATGAGCATCTGGTGTTTTATGTCCAAACACTTGTTTAGATTTGTAGCGGTTGCTGCAGGTTCTACTTTTAACATGATCTAGACTAGATGAACATAGATAGATGAACTAGACTATGTGACTTTAATGTAGACGAGCGCTGAACTTCAGGAAGCTCAGTTTAGATCTGGTAAATTAGGTGAGATCTTTCCTGAGATGTCTCAAACTTACAAATTTATGACAACCCGGCCTTTCCTCCCTGTCATGGCGGTGCAGGTTTGGTAAATAGCGGCAGACGATGACACTGAAGACCTGCCAGAGAGCAAAAGAAACAAAACACTTTAGAACTTAGCAGTTCAACCAGACTTTGAAATGTCTTGTGTCCTAACTCTGCCTGTGTGTTGTTGTCACGTAGTGTTGCACCAAAAAAACAATAATAAATACATTTATGTCACTGTTTTCCCATTTCCTTACTGTTTTCTCTGCTTAAAACCAGTCATCAATTATATTGTTAGTAGCAAATGCATAAATTTAAAAATGCTGATTTTTCCCCCCTACATTGGATTAACTTGCTTGTTTTCGGCTGTTCTGCCCAGCGCTTCACATGTGCACCTGACTGTGTTTATATCTACCAACTTTTCATCCTCACAACGTTTTCATATGAACTTATGCAAAAGGTTACAAATTCAATTGTCTGTTCAAGCAAAACGCGACAATGTTAAATACCAGAACAACCCAAACACGGGGAAATGTGCAAAACCACGCAGTCCGAGGAGCTGTGAGGCGTCAGTGCTACCCGCTGTGCCGCCGGCGAATCCTCACCCTTAACCTGACGTCTTGTAATATTTGTAACATGGTCTGTTTGGCCAGCTGTTCTAAACACAACTGAACGCTTCTGAATCGTTTGCTGCATCTCATGCTCTCGTTCTTCACTGTGTCCTCCTCCTCCCCCCACTGCCACCCCCCCCCCCCCCCCCNCCCCCCCCCAGTTTACCCCCAGCCAAGAGCCAGGAAGTGTGTTAATGTGTACAGAGGTGGGTCCCTTGCTCACTGCCTCACTTTCATCTTCTGAAACACACACACACACACACACACACACACACACACACACACACACACACACACACACACACACACACACACACAAACATGGCTCCTCAGCTCTTACTGCTCCTTTGGTTCTTCTCTCATTTGCCGGGTAAGATGCAGTGACTGGAATATTAAAGCCTAATGGAAAATTCGCATAAATACTTTCAAAATGTGAACGTGCATTTCAAACATATATTGGGAATAAAAAAATTAAAATAACTTTTTTTATCGCTTGATTGATTATGTAGCGTTTCTGTATAAATCCCACATGTCAAACTTACACCTTTTGGGGCAGAGTAGTGCAACAAATTTGTCAGAAGATGTGCCTGGCGTGAGAAAACGGTGACGGGTCGTTTTATGCGGCAAGGAAAACCAGACAGAGGTAGAACGCAGAAAATATACAGAAATCAAACGACATCCCGCAGATTAAAATAAATAAATAAATAAGAAACGAAGAAATAATATGATTTGATGCAGATAAGTGTATTGAAATGACAGAGACAGGGGACCAGGATGGGATGGAAGCTAAAGTAAGAGATGTGGAAGAGGTCAAGTGGCCGAAAAGGGGCAGAACTGTGCAGTGTCAGACGCAAATAACTCCTCTCCTCAAAGATCTAATTCATTCTATTGCAATTGTTTATACAAAACGTTGGAACTGTTTATAGGTTCGAGTTTATTTTAGAAATGTTCGCTGCGCTCTCGGCACAGCTGACAGATCTCATTGCCGAAAAGGGCAGGAAATCCTGCTTCTTGACATTTTTCATGTGTGAAGCACAAAGTTTGTCCGTTTGAGTTTTGCCACCTTTCATGCCGCCACTTTTATCACACAGCTCGGTTTTACTCCACTGCTTTAATGTGCAGATTATACATAAACTTAGATGTATTTTCTAGGTTTTATCTACAGTGATGCAGCCTTTTGCCTGTTCGCGATAACTAGTACATTTTACAACCCACATTTATGAACGATGGCAGTTTGTCGGTAGCAGGTCGCCTCGCCGGTGCCCTGACGGCCACCCTGTGTGACACAGAGGCACTTAAATAACAGTCTGACTGTCCGTATCGGTTGCAGTGTAAATTGTGTGTTTTGTTTCAGTATTGCAGTGTTTATATTTTCCCAACCTTTAAAAACATCTCAAGAACCACTGCTGGTCGGATTGACTTCTTTTTCATACACTGAGAAACGTCAATTAAAACTTTGGCTGATAAAAATGACGTTTCTTTCATGTTGTCTTTCCAGGAGAAAACAGTCTGAGAGCTTTCAGATGGTTAAAGGTGCAGAAGACACAAACTGTCACCATTCCGTGTTTCTATGATCAGAAGTATAAAGATTGTGTGAAATACTGGTGTAGGGGGTGGTGGTACCGTGGTACGCAGTGACTCACCACAGAGTGAAGGTGAGGTGTCCATCACCGATCACCCCGACCAGCTGCTCTTCACTGTGACCATGAGGAACCTACAGGAGAAGGACTCTGACCTGTACTGGTGTAGGATAAAGGTTGATGGACACAGCACTATGGATGACACCGCCCCTGTTTTCTTACAAGTAAGAAAAGGTGAGATCACTTTGTCAGCTGATCCTCTTGTTCCCAGTTTCTTTGACAAATGGTTCCTGACTTATCCATCTTTTCTGTTCGAATCATCACACCTATTTAAAAAAAAACCATCTGAAGATACATAAAACTGGCCTGCGTTTCTACAGCCAGGCAGAAGTTCTTAGAACAGCCGCCAAACACCCTTCATTTCCACAGTGTCTACAGCTCTTGTCTGGTGTCGGAGATGAGCAAGACACACGGCTTTGAATATGAGTTTGTGGGGTTGAGGCATTTTCAATTTCACTCAGCGTCAGGTCAAGAGCTCATCCCAGAAGCACAGGATGAAAGGCTAGTCAGAGATACAAGAGGACGAGTCCGTTGTCTGGTAGCTACACACATAACTTCACACAATACGCTCAATTTGGAGTCGCGACCTGACTTATAACACTTATGTGGACTGTGGGAAGAAACCAGAGCACCCAGAGGAATGTTGCGCCACGCCATTCATACTTATTTCATCCTCCTTTCAAAATTTTAATGCAATACAAAGTTAAGAAGCTATTTAAAAATAAAATTAAAAAAAACTCTTCTTTTATGCATTATAGGCATATATGAGATCTTTACAGAACCTTAGTTGTGCACAAACTAAGCAACGTCTGCACTGTTAATCTTCAAGTTGTTATGATTCAACTTGTTATTAGTGGTGAAACTGACTTTGGAAAAGAGAAAAAAAGGAAAAAAAACAAACCTCCACTCTCAGTTATGCTGTAAAGTTGAGGCACTGACCAAATATTTATACTTTAAAACAAGATTCCTGTAGAGTTTTTATCTAACTGACAGATTTCTCTATTCGTTCACATTTGAATGGTAAGGAATCCACAGCATTTTTTATTATTATGTAGTAAATTTGTTTCTTGTTCAGATGTTCCGGGTGTGAGGACTGAGAGCTGGGTGTCTGCCAAGAGAGGAGGATCTGTCACCATCCCATGTCACTATGATGAAAAGTATAAACACCATGTGAAATACTGGTGTAGAGGGTTTAGATGGTCATCCTGTAGTACCGTGGTCCGCACTGACTCACCACAGAGGAGAGGTGAGATGTCCATCACCGATCACCCCGACCAGCTGCTCTTCACTGTCACCATGAGGAACCTACAGCAGAAGGACTCTGACATTTACTGGTGTGCTGTGGAGATCAGTGGGAGACCAGATGATGGCATTTTCCTGCATCTCATAGTGAACATCAGTAAGCTGCTCTTATCTGAAAGATTACTTTTAGTTTTTGTGTTGTTTTTTTTTTTTTAATCGACGATGAAGAATGTGAGGTTGTTTTCTCATGATGGAATTCTTATTATTCTTGTAATTTCACCAGTTTTGCAGGAACTGGAGCTTCGTTGGGAAAAGCAAATTATGTGATATCAACCAAATGCTCAGATGTTTACAGTTCAGTTACAAACCACCCAGCAGAATGGAGAATTAGCAACGTTCACCACAGTACCGTGGTCCCTGCCTTAACAACGGAGAACTCTAACCCGGCAAAGTAACAAAAACTCTTTCCTTTTTCTCTGCTAGTGGTATGTGTCACAACTGAGCCTAACACAACCAGATGACTTTTCATATCATATTTGAAACTGTAATTTGTTCTCAGTTAAAAAGTTTCACAGCATCATAGATTCCAGTTCTGATGTGGTCCATAATTTTGTTGTTTTTTTCTAGTCCTTCCACACTGTTCGCCCCACTGGTGACACTGGGACTCCTCCTGCTTGTGGCGGTTGTCACCTTCACCTGCATTCTGCGGTGGAAAAATCCCAGTATGAAACCAGCGTTGGAAACAATAAAAACATCGACACTCTTCTCCTTCTTCTACTTGCTCTTTGTTCTTGTTTCCACAGTCAAGCTCAGTTCTTTCACAACGACCTTCATTGTTTCTGTCACTTTACTGAAAATATTCCTCCATATTAAGAATGTATAACATGATCATTAAAATCGACCGAGTTTAAAGCAGAATCAGGTTTATTCGCCAAATAGAGTTGTGTGTGTTAGCAATTTATCTCAGGTGTTCGGTCATACAGGACAAACCTGCGACTTTAAAGTTCATATATGTTACATATACACACTATTTAACAATTTGCTTTGTAATGTTTGTAAGTAGTCTAAGTAGAGATGTGTTTTAATTCAACATATCTGAACGCACAGCGATAAGACGGCACGCAGCGCATGGTCCACACGGCTCAAAGTTCAGTATGTTAGAGGGTCTGATATCTTGCAGCCTTGTGAGCCACAAAACAACTTTCTCATCGCTTCTCTTTCCAGGGGAAACTCAGCCCAGGAACAGAGAGACGTTCAGCGGCTGCTCCGACACTGTAAGTGTACGTTCTGCACGACTGGCAGCAGGAGTTTTATCTGCTCTTCTCCGCCTTTGGACGGGATATCCGAGGCACTGCTGACATGCAGTTCAAACAGAACTTAACTAAAACAGCAGTGAGGCTGTTTATCTGTGGAATAAACGCAAAGCCTGGCAATGGTGGCACCAGTGTGTCTCTTTATCGCTCTGGAGGTCCGACCGGCGGAGCGAGTCGTGTTTTTACCGCGGCCGACCAGAGGCAACGACGTGATTTATAGCACCGTGGTCCGCGAGACACCAAACCCTGAGGGAGAAGTAACCCAGGTGAAATATTCCGCCTTTTTTCATCAATGTTAACTTTCAGATGCTCCTCAGGTTCTATCCATACTTCCCCCGAGCTGTGCTTTTTCCATCCATTTCAAATGGACAGTTTACTGTCTTATCAACCCATCGATAAGCAGTAAAGGGAGCTGCAGTAGTTAAGGGGAATAATTTTCCAGGAGAGAACACCGAAAGGCGCGGAGCTTCACTGTCAGCCGACAGCAGACCTTGAAGGTGAGGTCACTTATACCAGAGTGTTCTTCAAGAAGCCAGTAGCACAGAGACGTGAACGAGGTAATTCAGTGCGGTAACATAGCGGTAACTTTACGGTAAAACGGGAGAGTCGCGACACGTGAGGATGGTGTATGTTTCTCTCCAGCCCCCTAAGGACCCTGTGGAGGAAGCGGTACAACTCAGGTGGACTCACGGTGACTAAATTCGAGGAGCGGAGTCCGACGTGGGGAAGAGACGGAGTGTTATTTTGAGAACTTCGTCTCAAAATAAAAGCTGACGTTTTTTTTCCTCTGTTAGACGCAAACTACAGGATTTTCAGCGTCAGTCCAGGTTCTCAGTGGAAAGGATTTTCTTCATGGACTCACCCCTTCGTACAAACTAAAGATTTTCTTAGTCCTTCTTAGTCCTACTGCTGTATGGTACTGTGCAGTATTTATTTGAAGATTTTTTACATTTTATTTGTGTTTAGATTTTTTTTTGTCATGGATAAGCTTTGAATAAAAATTCATGATAGCAAAAGTTTACATTCATATTCAGACATGTAGACATATAATAATTTTCAAGAGCTGTTATAGGAAAAATTGAGATGTAGAGAGTTTGGATACTGAAGAATTGCTGTGTATTGGAACTTAGAGGTCAAGTGTCACTGAAACAAAATTTGTTTCTGCCAAACTATATTTAGTTTAACTGAAGTGCTTCCAAATGGTTGTTCATTTTTGGAAAAAAAGTGGTTTTCAGTTTTTCACTGCCTAGTAAAAAAGTTAAACTGTGATTTAACCATTTGTTAATAGCGAACGTTTGACGACCAAACATTTTTCTGACGCCGAGAAACATCGAGAAACTGAGATTTGGACGTGAAAAGAGAACAGAATGAGAAAGGAGTTACCACCCCAATATAGCGGGAAAAAAGACAGAGAATGCAAGTTAATGTTGGATCGCTTTAGTGCTTATGTCTCAGACCCAGGTCCGACACGAGGAGCCTGGGATGCTCATACGGCATTATGGTGTATCCAATTTTGAGAATTACAGACATTTTCATAAATTGAATACGCGTGTCCACTCCTGGCACTGCTGTCTGTATATGTAAGTACTCCATACACAACTCTGTTGTTAACCAGGCCTCCTCCGTAGTCCATCTGAAAAGAGAAAGTAAGAGGAAGAAAATGCAGCAACTGCAAGTACAATCTGTCCATCTAGTATCATTAACCGCTTTAGTCCGGTCAGGGTGGCAGCGGTACAGAGCCTATCCTGGAAATGCTGGGGGTTAGGCTATGAAATGGCGTCCATCACAACTGCGGCCATGATCACACACACACACACACACACACACACACACACACACACACACTTACAATGTGCAACTCATAATGAGCATTTAACCTCAAACCTGCAAGGCCAGATGATCTAAACAACCCCAGGTTACTTTAACACTGATGCCCAGACTACCTATTTTCTGTCAAGTTCAATGTCAGAGCTGGTAGGACAATATGGACGTGAAATGTTGGAGGTCTTTGCAGGTTGGGCTTACAGCCCAGAACCATGCGGGTCCTCGCCCTTGCATTCGGTGAGGGGGTGAGAGGACCATCTTTCCTTCACCCTCCCAAGCTTGAGGAAGCCTCCCATAGTCCAGCAGTCAGGATCGAGGAGGACAGAGGATAGAAAGGATGCAGAAAGGGGAACGGCGGACAGTTCCCTCAAGATCTGACACGGGAGGGATGAGAAGGATCTTCCCCTCTTGCTGAAACAGAGGAGGTCAGTGGAACTGTTGGCGGTTAATGTAACGCGGCTGAATTTTAAATGTTTTTTTGTGTCTTTTGTGGTTGTGCTTTGACTTGTTTTGAGGTTATTCACTTCTGTGGAATGTTTCTGGGATGAACTGCCTGAGCATTTTATACTTTGTGATATTAATGGTGATGTTATTTGTGAATATATTGTGTTTGTTTGTCTGACTGTGAAAGTGTTTGGAATTTGACTCACAGGGTTACATTTAAGTTGCTGCGAGTTACAGACTCCAAGGACTCAAAGGTGAGACATTTTTGGACCCCATTGCTGCAGTCATCTGGGTGTCTTCACGAACAACTCCAAAAATGTGATCTGATCTTCATCTGAGTGAGAAGACTAACTGAAGATGATCTTCCCACACGAAGAACAAGCAGTGTGTGCTTTGCTGTATAAAAGCTTACAGCAACAACTTTTAGCACAAACTTTGATTTGACGTCCTGTACATTGAATTTAAACCACTCACAACATGAGTCGTGTTTCTGATCTGGTCACACTTTACAACTTAGTGGTGCATGACCACCTTCTGCCNACAAAGCTCATTCAACCATTTGAGAGACTTTTAGCACAAACTTTGATTTGACGTCCTGTACATTGAATTTAAACCACTCACAACATGAGTCGTGTTTCTGATCTGGTCACACTTTACAACTTAGTGGTGCATGACCACCTTCTGCCCTTATACTGCATAAAGCATCTACTTGTATTTGCGTTTTTCCTAATATACGATTTCATCCTTTATGCTGTTAAAAACATGTTTTCTTGTTTGCGGCATGTCTGGTACATGGAGTTTCATGAGGCAGATTTAATAATTGCATTTCATTACAATCTTACTTCCATTCAAAACAATTCATAGCAACAACAAAAAATAATAATTATTACAATTATGCAAAGTGTCATTTATGCAAAATGCTCCCTTTTGTCTTTACCAACAAGTCAGACTTTGAACCCTTACAGCAACGTCAAGCATGTAATATACATACTTACAGGTTGGGTGGTTCCTCCTTGAGTTGTAGCACAGAATCTGTTAGTATTCGTTGGAGGATGACAGGGGATCTTTTGGACTGTGATGCACTGAAGATTCAATGGCCTGCAGGTACAGTCTTTGTGGGGAAGAAGGGGAGACCATTCACTAACAGAATCCTATTATTATTATTATTATTATTATTATTATTATCATTATTATTATTATTATTATTATTATTACATTCATCAGGGGTCTCTTCAGTTCTAGAAATTCCAAGGCCAGCAAAAACAAACTGCAGAGGCTGTTGCCGGCTTTGGCACTGGGCACTATTTGGTTCTCCAACTGGTGTCCTGTTAGGTATTACAGCTGTAAGCTGGAGCAACATAATGTCTCCATGTAACAATTTATTTTGGATTTCTGTTATGGCATTTTGGGAAATGTTGTAAGTATGACCAACTGAGCTTATGACTCGGAGGGTTCTGGAAAACAGAAAGAGAGAGAGAGAGAGATTTGTGACGTTTCTTTGGAAATGAGCATCACTTAAATAAATACATATAAGACATTTGTTTCGCTGTATTAACATCCTTTTCAGATTGGTACGGATACCAGATTCTAAGTCTGTCTGCTTTTGTACTGATGTGCTGGAATGAGCTCCCTCTGTGCCTCAGAACAGCTGAGTATGATGTACTACGGTCCAGGTGACCAGTTATAGTCTCTCATCCACCAGACAGATTTACTGTAACTGTTCACCTTGTCAAGTTCAAACCAGCAGTGATAAACTGTACATTTTCAGCACAAGGAGACAGCTTCTGCTCCTGTTAGTCTCCACTACTTGGTTTGAGTCTGAGGCAAAAGCTGAAGCAAGAAGAGTCAGTTTGACTCACCAAACAAAACATCAAACTGAGATGAATCTACTGAATCTGACCTGTTCTTTGGATTAATAACAGCCAGAATGTGATTTATGTTGCTCAAGAGACTCTATATGTAGATGTTCAAGACTGAGATGTCTAATGTTCACAAGAGTATCAATTAAATTATTTTAAATGTGATTTTTGATACCAATATGTACATAAAGTGCCACATTACGCAGTAACTGTCACCTATTAAGTTAATATTCCAAACCTGGCTTAAATTTGTGAATAGTTATGAATTTTTTGATTTAAAAAAGAAGCGTTTAAAGGAATCCACATTAAGATATTGCTACACAAACACATTAATTGTATAACATTTAAAGTTGACTCAGGCCAACCAGGCACAGATTCAATAGGACAAACTTACGTCTGGTTACACTTGGCAGATGTCAGAACCCACCGGGGGCGAATCAGAGTCCCACCACATATTATGTCGCTCACTTCAGAGCAGTGAGCTCCACAAAGGGAAACTCGGTGGTTTGCTTCCTGCGGGGCACAGTCATGTCCACCAATGATCCTTTTATAGATCTCTCCAGAAAAACCACCTGTAAGGAGGGCAGATATAAACTTCATTTGGTTGGCTATCTGTTTCCCCAAAACGCAGGTGACTGTCTGTGGAAGACCTGTTTGCTGCAGGAAAGGGATGCTGAACGAAAGTC
The DNA here is from genome assembly GCA_900497675.1 of Arapaima gigas. Lineage (NCBI taxonomy): Eukaryota > Metazoa > Chordata > Actinopteri > Osteoglossiformes > Osteoglossidae > Arapaima > Arapaima gigas. Next base: position 625 of record UFQX01001399.1, on the reverse strand, counting down.
GGGTGGGCATGAGGTGATTTAGATGATTTATTTCACTGACTTGAGCTGACACAGTGGTGGACGTGCCACAAAGATCTACCCATCCACACAACAGAGCACTGCAACACACACAGTTTAGATCAGCTTAGAGCCATTAGCTTATATGAAATACACACTGTTGGATCGTGCGAGGAAACAAGAGCCTTTGGAGAAAAGCACCTGTTTGGAGGGCCAGTGCCCACCGGGCAGATGACCTGCTGCCCAGAGATGGTCAATAACAGCATCCAGGTTCTGTTGCGAAACTGAAATACCTCACTAGCAATTTTTTCGGACCCAGTGCGGGAATGTTCCTACGTTGAGCCTATCCAACTTTCCAGTCTCAGATTATCTCGAGTAGTGGAATAGAAGTTTGATGGAGAATCCATATTAAGGTCCGTTTCACTTGACGGTTTGGCTCAGTGTTTCTGCAAAAACACCAACTTTGCCACTAAACTCAGCTGATCTGGTTACACGAGCAGCTGACAGGTGGACACTCCTTAGCTCCCNCAAAAACACCAACTTTGCCACTAAACTCAGCTGATCTGGTTACACGAGCAGCTGACAGGTGGACACTCCTTAGCTCCCTTGTTCAGTACAGAAGTGCCGT
>UFQX01001398.1:27194-45700 GCA_900497675.1 Arapaima gigas | reverse complement strand
TGCTTGTTGTTTATGCTCCCACTCCACCACCCTAGACAGGAGCCAGTAGTGGGGGTGTAACAACAGGTAGAAAAGTTATCAAATCCTTATTAATATGTCACAATTTATTAATGTTGCTGAGAATTTCCCCCAAAGCAACTCACAATGTTAAAGTTAATGATTAACCCATTTATGCAGCAGGGTGATTTTTACTGTATCAATTCGGGGTAAGTACTTTGGTCAAGGGTACTCTAATAATAGCAGAGTTTGAAAGTTGGGTGTTTTAAAGTTCAAGGCAGCATCTTCTTAATTCATTCATTTAAAAATTACTGTGCTTTTGAAACTACCTTCATACTTTGTTTGTACTGGTGGAACAAGGTGTAATGGTATTCAGAGAACACGCAGGACAAAGGGTACCTTACCTGAGGTGCTAGGCGGCTGAGGTAGGACCACGGCGTTGCGCTTGAAGGGCTCATTTCACCTCCTGCTGCATCACACTTGGTCAAGGTGCGCATTTACCCAGAACCGATACCGAAAAATGACTGCTGATTAAATGGGCAAATCACTGCAAGTCACTTGGTAGATAAGCATCAGTTAAAGAGAAAATGTGTAATATCGTTGGGGGAAAAAAAGAAAAAAAAATATTACCAATAGCACATCAGGGCTGTAAATTTGTCAAAGACTTCTGAATTGAAGGTCTGTGTGGAGTTCTATCGCAAACCAGCCTCTGCTCTTCTTGGTTTTGTTAACAAAGCTGTTATGCATTATTCACCCAGCCGAGTCAGTCTTTCACAGTACAAATTATGGTATGGCATTGGTTAGTCATGCCCAGTTGGTGACATGACCGGGGTCTTGGCTGCAGTTATATCTCCATATGCTTTGCATTCATACAGCCCTTAAGGAAACAAGAAGAAAAAGAAGAGGGGGGAAAAAAAGCCGAATCACGTGGTCAGGACAAAGTGCACCAGATTAATTTTCGAAAGTTTGGGTCCATACATTTACAACCCCCCTAAACCAAGATTTGGTACCAACACTGGCCGTGACCTTTCAGGCTTGGCCAAGTTGAGGATTACTCACAGGGTGGGTGAGGTCGTGTCACATCGAGGGGGCCATTTTAAATGTCACTGGAGTGTGAGGACAAATGCAGCTGGAGGTGCTCTCTGGAGCGAGGTGGTCGAGGGGCGGGGGTGGGGGGCCGGAGATCAGAAGACAAGTGTGAAGCTCCCCCTGGATGGAGAAGGAGCACAGCAGCAGTAGCCAACCTGCACTTCTTGGACTAATTTGAATATTGATATGAATGCATTATTAAACACGTACATGAGAAAATGCTAGGCAACCTATTCCTAAAGTTGTACAGCTTAGCTTGTCACATTAATAGATAATTTCCCTGTGAAGTCAGCTCAGAAATGGCCCTTTTGGAACAGAGTCCTTCTACACTGCTCCAGCTCAGAAAGACGTTGTCATCTCCTTTGAGCATAAAATTTGCTTGTAAATCGTCACATAAGCCTCCGGGATATATTTATGAATTCCTGATGCCCATTTTAAATAGCCGATTTTGTATTGATGTGTTTAAAAGAAATGAGACCTATGATTACGACAAATTTAACAATTTGCGGGCGGCTCATGCTAACCAGCTGCGTCCGGGATTGATTTATGGCATGTAAAACAGCTTCTGTATTACTATAGTTGGTTGGTAGGGGCTATTTTCTTTTGCACAGCCCACGGTTCTCAAGCTCTAGTTTGGTGAGGGTGAAGGGTGGAGGATCGGGCGAAATATTGCGCTCAGTGACATTTGGCCCTCACGTAAACTCCACATCGCCACAGTGGAAAGTCTAGCATCAGCATGTCGTAGATGCGTCGTTCCACATTCCGCTGGCGGAGAGCAAGTATCTGTCACAAGCCACTCGATTTAGTAACTCGCTCAACGGCACAAAAAGCTCAACTCTGATCGGACTAAAGCCGGATCAGAAATGCAGTTCGACTCACACGTTGCCGTGTCTCAAAACTGTGGTCTGAACTTCGGCACGATCACGTCTTGACAGGAAGCACAACTCAAAGGTTAGACGTTATTGTTAGAGCACGATTTTTCAGTTTATAACAGCACGGATGTCTAAAGCCTTTCAGAAAGGGTGGTGTAGGAACAAAAATCACCAAAAAAACTTTAAAAGGCCAAGTACGTAAAGCATTTTGTAAGACCCATTAACCTTTCATGATCAATGAAGATTAACCGTACAGAGCAAAGCACCTCGGCTCTGAAACAGATGGCGCATGTCAACACAAATCGTTTTATGCTTGATGCCCTGGACCTTGTTGAGATTGAACTTCAATTCGTCCGTCAAGTTTTCTTTGGAAAAGCCTAAATTGTGTTCACTGAGGCTTGGTGTATAAATCATCATTTACAATCTCAAATGACCAGAAGTCCAAACAAAGGCTAGGCTCAGTGTCCCTCCCGACATGTCTGAAGAAGGCCTGACAGTCTGTAATTTGCATCTCAAACCCTGGAAAAGATGTGCTGGACGAACACAATCAACTCAAATTCTTAAGCGGGCATTTTAAGTTATTAAAGCTCAGTGAATCATATAAGGGGCATTTTTCAGAATGACAAAGGTGCGTATTCAGATTAGAAAGTTTAATTATACATTTCAGTAGTGACTCATCCCGGGGTGGTCTCGCGTGTTGAGTCATTCTGACTTTGAGGTGTCCCTCGCAACCATCGTCGAGGCGCAGCTAACGCTCCGCTCTTCATTCTGCATCATTTGCACCCAGAGACACGTGCTGTCTGGCTTCTGGTTCAATAAGGCGCACAGAAGCCGGCGCCCCTCCGGAAAGATAATAACAACAGCAAACGCTCTCGACAATTACAGTTCAGCTGTTTGTTTTCCCAGGAGTGGCACCAGAAATAGCCGGCTTCACACCGCCAACTCACATTCGATCTCTGACTTTGCTGCAGTTCGCCACCAAAAGGACGTCAGTCGTGTCGGGGACCCCGAAGCAGACGTTCTTGAAAAGGATCTAAGCGGCGGAATGATAATAATTTAATAGCTCATTCAAAGTTGCAAGTCACAACGGGGATTTCAGTGTATTTTACCATTATTTAATGTCTNTTCTTGAAAAGGATCTAAGCGGCGGAATGATAATAATTTAATAGCTCATTCAAAGTTGCAAGTCACAACGGGGATTTCAGTGTATTTTACCATTATTTAATGTCTGGTAATCTGTAAAAAAAAAAAAAAAAACAAAAAAAAAACAGCGCAGCTGTTTGGGGAGCTTGTCAGAAATTCACGTTTTGCGACAAAAGGATCTTGATTGGCGAACGAGTTAGCGGATCTGTCGATGCTAATTTCCATTCTTTCAGATCGACACAATTCGGGAACAAGTTAATCATCTTGATTTAATTAAGTCTTTTAATTTCCGACTCCTACGGAGAGCGAGCCCGCGCAGTTCCACAAGTGACTCACGGCAGGGGACCAGATTTCCTGCTCTCCGTCGCGGGGCTCCGGATTCCGCCTTCGTGAAGCAGCCGTTTGTGCTGCGCAAGGACAGAGACTGAGCCGTTTGAATGATTTTATAAGAACAGCTGATGGGAGGTGCATTTTTCATGCGCAGATGCAGCCCTTCCTTCACCTCGGGTGCTTTAGAGCTCAGGCTCAGGGGCACAGCAGTGTTTACTAATGCGACTGTGAGATTCCTTGCATTATTACCACGCTGAGCAGTTAAAGTTAACACGCTTATATAGCTTTCTTGCCTTTTAACACCTTTAATGGAACTTAATTTTCTTCCACACAACTCTGTTATTATCATTTATGTAGTTTTAGAGCTTCCTCAAACTTACTTACAATATTAGGTTTGTACATTAAGCTGCTTACATTGATTTGCCCATTCGGGGGATTTTAGTGCAGAAGTTCAGGTGTAAGTGTCTTCCGCAAGAGTACTGCGACGGGAATTTGAACCCAGCACCTTCTGATTACTAGGCAATGGCACTGGAAAGTGCTCTCTCTGCTCACCCTTTATTGTACCGTGTAACTGAAATACCCTCACTTACCTAACTTTCCCGAACGGCTTCGCCCGTGTCAGGGTCGCGACAGCGCTGAGTCAATCCTGGGTTCGCTGCGGCGAGGATGGTTACGCCCCCGATGGGACACCAGTGCATTGCAGAGATGCCCTGTGCACACATTCACAAAGCGTGGGCGATTTAGCCAGAGCAATTAACTGGAAAACACGTGTTTGGACTGTGGAAAGAAATCGGAGCACCCGGACGGAACCCGCGCATATTGAGCTCGATTTGATCCTACATCCTACGCAAGGCACTATGAGGCAGCTGTGCTAGCCACTTTGCCATCATACAACCCCCCGCGTGACTGGAATAGAAAACTACACTTGCGATCACAGTTATTGACCCTGTCTGATCCTCAATATTTGAACCCCGAAACCCCGATGTTTGTTTCAGCCACAATTCACTACAGTCGTTTAAATGTTTTATTGAAACCATTGCTCACTGAATTTCAGTATTTTTAGTTTAATTGTGCTTTATAAACCCATTGATTTTACAAGAGCAATTCAGGTTAAGTACCTCACCCCTCAGGGCCATTTCGGGGAATTTATCCAGTAACCTTCTGGTTCTAAGACAGTCCACATTGGTGCTGCACTACTTGCTGCCTTAGAAAAGATAAACTGGACATGTTAGCTCAGTGTCATTTTAATGGGCTGGATGTTCCATACAAATATCTTTAATAGTGAATGTTTTGGCTGACGTACTTGTTAACGTTCGCCTTTAAAATGCATAAAGTGCTCCTCGCATCCATTATTAGTCACTTAGATAATATTTTTGTCCGAAAAGAATTACAGATTTTCTCCTCTGTGCACAGCCGGCCATTTTACTCATGCAGCTCAGGGGAATACCTTACTAAGAGGTGCTGGTTCTATAGAAGAGGTCGGAATGGAATTGAAACCAAGAACCTCCACGATACAAATCCATTAAGTGCTCATAAGGACAATGTTCCCAAGAGCAAGGCTAAAGCTTTCCTGGAGTGGCTTCAAAGGGAGAAAGTTAGTGTCCTGGAGTGGTCCAGTCAAAGATCTGATGTGATTTCAGCTGAGAATCTGTAGCAAGACTTCTGTCCACAGGCCACCTCCAAACAGCCTGAGAGAACTTGGACAAACTTGGCATCAAGTAATTGCTGGCAAAGGTATTTGCACCAAATACTTCAAGGGTTTTAATACTTACACAAATGGAATGTTTCCGTTTTTTATACTTTAAAAAATATGTGACACGAAACTCATGTTGACATAAAAATTCATCTTGAGTGTTATTTCACAATAAAATATCACAGTGAAATGTGTTGTTTTGACGAGGGTCTGAATACTTTCGCTGTAAAAACCTATAAGCATAACATGGGAGTCTGTGAAGGGTTCCAAATGAAATACAATAATGGTCTTGAGGGTTTTACCTGAAAGGAGGGTCATCTAACCTGTGCTTTCCATTGACTTCAGCTGTTTCTAATTAGTCCACCTGGTTAAAGGCTGCAAGGTGCTGTGTGGAAGCCATGCTCAGGCTGGGTGCTCATTCAGAATAGAAGCACAGGGAATGCTATTGGGTTCTAGCTGACTGCAGTTTGTAGTCAGGTTGGCAGCTTGTGTAGCTGAGTGATGGCTCTGGGGATCAAATGGAAGTAAGTACTTTATAGTTTTTGTCTTGATGTTTCTATTTTAGTTGTGACTAAAATCTGTTAGTGTCATTGAGTCACTGATCTCTTGTGGTTCTTCTAGGTTGCATTACTGGGTGATTCTGAACGTGTGCCTTGTTACAGCACAGAAAGGTAAGTTTTAAACTTGGGACTTCAGTCCCTTGTTTTATTTTATTTAACATAACTTTTCCACTGATGTCCTATAGGCTAATTTTATAGCCTCCTGTCCCTTTCTCTTTAAAGGATATGGATTCATCTCACAAACAAGCAACCCCAGTACAGCTCCTGCACTCCCTAGTCTATTATCAGTAGCCCGTTCTGCTCACAGAGGATTACAGAGCAATGTTCATCAAGGCTCCAGTGCTTATGGCTCATCCTTAGTGGGAGAGACTACTGGCTACACTAGCCCTGTTGTAGCTAAACTTGCTCCTAGTAACTTCTGGGCTTCATATTTGGAGGGGTCCAGAAGCTATAGTCCTAATGCAGTTAAACCTTCCACAAGCTGTTCTGACTGTGGCTCTGTTCAGGCCAGCTCAGTGTTCCCTCCATACCTAGGATCTCAGACAAGGCAAAGGTCTGGTCAGAGTGTTGCCCGCCAGGACACGGCTACTCAAAGATCCTCTGGACCTTTGCAAGGCTTAGGTGTTTCTAGCTCTGTCCAGAATACTGTTCCTGGTTATGGTTCAGGATCCCAGGTGATCACTGGCTCTACAGGCCGCTACAGTCCTGCTGTTGGGCATCGCTCCCCAAGCGGGTATGAGGCCGTTCGAGCCTCAGTCTCACAGAGCCAGTTCATTTCTAATGAAAGCGCAGGACTTCAGGGTGGTTCTACTGCTTTCCAAACTCAGTATAGTTCTGCACAAGGTGGCTTTGGGTCTGATCAGAATGTTGGTTATGGGTCTACTTGGAATACTGTCTCTGGTTTAAGATCAAAACCTGTTCCAAGTTCCTTTTCCTATGGCTTAAATTTGGGAAAAGATTCCCAAGGTGACTGGGTTTCTAACCAAGCCTCAGGTTCGCAAAGCTCTACCTACAGCACAGCATATAGTGGCGGTGGTCTGAGCTCTGGGCACAGAAGCTATGGTTCCTCCCAGAGTAGTGCTGGCCCTGGCTTCACTCAAGTTGGCTGCAACTCTGTGGCCAGTTCAAGTGATCAAACCGGCTCTCTTCCTATCCTTGGAAGCTATAGGTCTCCTCCTAGCACGGACACTGTTCTGCATGGTGCTTCTCATGCAGGCTATGGTACAAGTTCTCAGGTTGGTTATGGCTCTGTTCAAAATGCAGAAGTCCAGGCTGCTAGTAGTACTATGGCTTGGCCTACTGTAGGGATGGGTTCCCCAAGGCTACATGGTTCAACTAATATTGGCCACACTTTAAAACTTGATTCTCAAAGTGGGAGTGGCTTATCTTGGCCAGGTTCACAGGGCAGCTTTAGCCCTGCCCTACAAACATCTAGGTTTTCAGAGATGTCAGGTGCTAGAACTGTTCAAGATGTGGGTTTCCAGTCTGGTTATAGCTCTAGCCAGACTGTTGGCTCTATTCCTAGCCAGGTTGGCATTGAGTTCTGCCCTCCAGTATTGCACAAACCTAACTCCTATTCTACAGTCCTAAGGCCTAGCTTTCAAGGTCTTGGTTCAAGCCAGTATCCTGCTTCCCATGGTAGGTTTGGGTCCACTTGGAATGTGGACTCCCAGGCTGGCTCCAGCTTTGCACAGAGGCATGCTGGATCTACTCAGCCTTTAGGTCTTGGGCCTGTCCTAACAGGAACAAGTTCTGCCCCATATGTGGGTTCCCAACTGAGCCCTGAAACTACTTGGGTCAACTGTGACTCTACTAGATCAGGAGCCCATGCTGGTACCATGTTTGGTTCTAGGCTTGTGCAGACTACAGGAATCCAGCATGGTCCCAGCTCTACTGGGACTCCTACTTCAAGCACAGGCTGGGAGATGCACTCTGCTCCTTGGCTACAATATAGCTCTGTGCCACACACTGGGATCCAGCTTTTTACTGGTTCTAATGTGGACACTGACTATGGCTACCAGGGCAGGTTTACTTCAGGCCTTCCACTTAGCAGTGGGTATACAGGTCATGAGGCTACACTCAGTTTTGGTGTTCCTAGTCAGTCTTACCCACAAGGCTTACAAAGTGGCCTATATTCTGCTCACAGGGTGGAATATCCGTCCAGAGTCGGCCCTGTTCTCAGCTCTGGGTCTCAGATGAGGTCAGGTAAAAGTGCCACCTTTGCACAAAGTGGCTCTGGGCCTGCTCAAACTGTTGGCATTCATTCTTCTGGCTCTGTCCAGAACATTCTGTCTCAACCTGCTCCAGTTGACCTTGGGTCTGTTCCAATTAGTGGTTTGTCTTACCCTCATGATGTAGACCTGAATGTTCATGGCTTTAGAGGTGTTTCTGGTGACAGTGCAAGCAGCTATGGTACTGTTCAAACAAGCTCCCAGCAAGGATCTGGTTCTCCTCAAGTTAAGCCTGCTCACACTGGCAGCTATGGGTCACAAAGTGTCTGGACTCCAGTGACTGTTCAGTCAAGGAAGTCTCCTCACCGTATTCCAGGTGAGGTAAACTATTGGCTTTAAATGTAACCCCTGCCTTCTGAAATACAAACTTGTTTAAACTTCTTTTAGGGACCTGAGTAGCACTACAAGCTAAATATTGTTCTAGTTTCTCATCTCTCTTCCTAGGTTCTGTGTTTCCTGTTCTCTGGAAGTGATCCCTTGTCACCAAATAAAATACTTTAACTGAATGTGTATCCTGGCCTGTTAAGTCTTATGTTCATAATGGCTTATAGCAGCACTTCATCCATATTTCCAATGGCTAATATACCAGCTATGGAAAGCAGCTCTGCACACTTCCTGTGATTTGCTTGAATGCATTTGTTGAATGTTTAAATCTGTAGAACCTATTCTCTTGAAGTCTTGTGAGAATCTAGGCTTGGGTAATGTCACTTCCAACTGAATTAAACTGCTTTCTCAACACAAGTGCAACTGGAAGCTTTCAGTTAGCTGAAAGCTAGCATTCAGCAGAATCTTTAGCAGATGGAAGTGGTGACTACACAGGGTATTAGAAATAGGAGGGTGCCAAGTAGGGCATCTTTTGTAGCTGATATAGTCTAACTTTAAGGAAAGGAAGAAGCTCTGGACTTGGCTTAGGTGTTCAGTCTGCTGCTGTTTGGTGTACTTCTCAGTACTGCTGCCCCACATCTAGGATCCAAGCTTTTCCATGGTTGTAGGGATAGAAATACTTAAGTTGCTTTAAGCAACTTGTCTGCTGCCTTCCCCAACTAGTTTGAGTCTCACCTGGAACACCTGTTAATGAAGCCAGTTTAATATGTGCAAACTGGCTTGATGTCCTAAAAGGATCAACACATATGTGACATTTGTGGTTCCTGTTGAATTGATGACCTCCTTAAATCTGCTCAATGTATTCTGAATGGGTCTACTGGTTTAAAGGCAAGTTTGAACAATAGCTTAGTGAGATGGTCCAGTCTAAATATGGGTTCCGAACCAAGATTGTTGGACTTGATTCCTGTTTCACAACCCTGTGTTATGCTTATTTCTGAACTGTAAAACAAAGCATGTTGCACTATGTAGTGACTTTAACCACCATTTTGTTATACTCTAAAGTGCTCCAGTTAGAGTATCTTTCTCAAGGGTATTACAGGAGATAGTGGGACTTGGTAACAGCTCTAATATCTATGCTACCTGCTAATGCAGTGTAGATGCAAGCATCATAGGAAGGTACCAGTATTTCTATACACTAAGAAATCTGTCAACATATGAACTGATATGAAGCTGAGGCTGACGTACAAATGCATTCTGGCTGTTTTAGGGTTTTGTCAGAATGAGGTGTTTTTGTTTTTATGTAGGCTTTTTTGTATTTTCACTCATTTGGTTTATTTGCAATTTACGTTCAGAGCTTGTACACCTTCAAATTTCATGGAAAAGGCTTTGCACAGCTAGTGAGGTAGCTAAATGGATTTTGAAAAAGAGCCAATATTAAGTGTTTTCTGTAATGTTACCAATTTACTTCATGCACAATGCCCAGTGGGCTAAGTAAAACAAATCGGAATACCAGTGGAGTAGGGGAAGAGTCATAGTTGAAATGATCACTACTGAACACAAATATGCCTGCTATTCAGTGCGATGGAAGACTGTGTAGGGTCTCCAGAAGTCTGGGGATAAAATAGTTTTTAGGGAACCATTTCATTTCCTTGAAGGAAAAAATAGCTGAAATCCTGTCACTGATTTAAAAATATATTGACATGCTTTATATAAAAAAGCTACTAAACTGTTTTATTTAAAGCCCATTTTATAAAACTATGAATTCCTCAGATTACTGTTATCTTAAAGCTGGTAATGTTTCATAAGCTAATTATAAAATTTACATAATGTGATTTTTGCCTCACTTTTAAGACAGCTGACTTATTCAAAACATAACTTTAAGGTTTATATCTGGGGGGGGGGGTTGTCCAATTTGTAGTTTCCTTTGACTCTAGCTGTTCCTAAGTTGTCATACTTTTTCAAGGCTACCAGGTCCTATATGGAAACCATGCCTAGTGCTGGTACTCATGTAGAATAGCACCATAGCTAATGTTGCTGGCATCTGACTGGCTGTTTTGCGGTCAGGTTGGTTTGTACAGCTGAGAAATGGCTTTGGGCACTAAATGAACATCTTTCAGTTTATGGTTGGCCTTGTTTCTGATTGCTTTGAGATCTCTATACTCAAAAAAAAAAAAAAAAAAAAAAAACTGCAGCTGGGATCTGTTGTCCTGTGGGTTTCCTTCCCCCTGGTTGTGCTGAGTGTTAATTTGTGGTGTTGCACAAAAAAGTAAATGTTCATAACCAACCTATGTTTAGGTTTGTCTTGTAAATAAACATTCCCTGGCTTTATCCAACTTGATGACCTGAAAGCTGTTTTCTTTTCTAGGCTGTGGATTTTTCTTGGAGAGAAACATTCCTAGTTGCCTCCTTGAACATAGTAGCTCTGAAGTTGACCATGTATGAGCTCAGCAGCCTTAAAACAGAGTCCAGGACCTATGGTTCTCCCTTGAAGGGAAATGCTGCTAGCCACTCCAACCTTGTCCACCCTACTTCTAGTAGCTTTTTGGCCTTCCTTCTTACATGGTTCAAGTGGCCATACGCTTTATATGGTTTAAACTTTCACTACCTGTGTTGACTATTGTCCTATCAATCCAGCTTAGTATTTTCCCTAGCTGTGGGTCTACTGACTAGTGGTTCTTTCCCAGCATTAGGATCCCAAGTTGGTGGGCACATGAGGTTTGGTACTAACCAGAGCATAGGGTATCAGTAGTTCTACCTCTATTCAGACCAGCAAGAAATCAAAACTGACCAGATCTCCTGTTGCTCAGTATATAGGTGGTCAATCAGTTATGATTCAAACCTGCAACATTTGCCCAAGGCAACAGTTCTAACTATGGAACCTGGCCTTGATCAACCTAATATGACTTTGCTGCGGTTCTTCTGAATAGCAGTTGTACACAGACTCTCTAACCTTGTTCCATGTCTACTCCTATTTATGCCAGGTACAATTTATTTTCATCTCACCTTGAGCTGCTACATGCATTGGTTGAGCTGATTGAACTGGTTTCCTTAATTAAGTTGTCCTTTCATCTTGGAAAGAAACTTCAGTTTTAAGGTTTATGTTCAGGTACTGTTTTTTATCAAAGTGACAAGCACATGCATGCAGCTAGAGCCTATAGGAAAATGTCACTGTACCAGACAATGATCCCTCTGTTTGCCATGATCTACATCAGTTGTTTTCCTCCTCCTTAATTATAAGGTTGTGCAAGTGAAAAATGTTGAAATACTTTTGGCAACGTTGACTTCACACCCTACTCAAGTGTAAAGCAACCTCATTTAGGTACCTCTAGAAATTGGTGAAGCTACCTAGAGCTATCAGAGAACCAGTTACCATAAATTGGTAGGAATGGCAGCCTTTTATTTCTCCTGCCCTGGTAACTTTTCCATGGCAGGACTTTGACAGAATGGTTTGCACATCAAACCTACTGATCACTGCTGCCTTCACAGTATAGAGCCGCACCCATGAGTTAGTTGGCACTTGCGTACAGTAGGCTTGGTGAGAGGAGGTCTGTGGAAATTTGTAGCTGTGCCAGGTCTTTGTGAGCATCAGTCTAGACAGGGAATGGTGCCTGATTGTATAAGGGGGGAAATTAACCAAGGGACCCTTTCTTGGCCAAATTCGATCACACGTCTTTAACTGTCCAACTAGGTGACACTTATACTTGCTCTAGGCTCTTATGTTGTACATGTTAGTTTCTCTTTTTTTTTTTTTGCTGGATGTGCATAATTCTCAGTTAAGTGACTCACTGCNAACTGTCCAACTAGGTGACACTTATACTTGCTCTAGGCTCTTATGTTGTACATGTTAGTTTCTCTTTTTTTTTTTTGCTGGATGTGCATAATTCTCAGTTAAGTGACTCACTGTCATTATACAGAGTAACCATAAATCCAACATGTGATAGCATGTGCAGTAATCCCTCAGTATCCAAAATTAATTTGTCCCTGAAAAACATGTCAGATACAGAATTTTTCAGATACTAAGTGCCTCTTTCCCATTATTTTAAATTGGGGGTCGGGGGTAAACAATGTCCACCCAGCCCATTGTTATACAGGTGGTTGCCAGTCAGCTCATATTCTTTGTATGATAAACACTGTAAACACCACTTATATAATTAGGAACAGTTAATATTTCTATTAATTTGCACATTTATACTGTGTGGTGCAGCATGTACAGTACATGACATCTTGTATGTTAGTTACTGTTACACAGTAGAGGCGGGAGGGTTCACAGCAGGTATTTGGTTTATGAGATGTTGAATAAAGACGTGAGTGTGTTTGTGAGAGAAATTAACCCTCCCCATCTGGCACTTTGACAAAAACGGACGTTTAGGTTGGTTTATAAAACATTTAAAAATAAAATGGACAATAAAGGTGACACAGTGCAAATATAAAAAAAATTTGTAACAAGACAAAATAGTTTATTACAGTGCAATGACATTGTGCGGTAGTTATTTGTTGCTTTTTAAATTTACTTTGATTTTTGCCCTATGGATAGTATTTGGGTTAAAAACTCATAAAATTGCCATGCAGATACCAATATACAGATATTCATTTTCAAGGGCTGTTATTACATCAAAGCCTCACCACATTATTTCTTATTTTTTGTTCAGTCTTCAAAGGACAAAATTTAGTTTGTCCACAGCCCATTCCTTAGGATTTGATGTTAGTGCTGCGTTCAATACAACTTGACTTCAGCCAAAACCTCTTAAAGGTCAGTTTTTGGCTTTTTAAGGAGCTTCTTAATCATGCAGTCAGTTGCCAGGTGGGAGATGTTTGTGAGCACCAATTCATTTTTTGTTTTAACATACATTTCCCCCCTGGAGATGCAGCTTATGAATCACAATAAACAACTGTGCTAATGATGATTTTGAGGGAAAACATATTTGGACAACTTCCTGCTCGTGGGGGTCACTGCTATGGGGAAGGGTTTAGCGGAAGGCATTAGTGTCTGTCATCACGGTTTGCGATGATTAGTGTGGTACAACTCAGAACTTCCTTCCTTCATGGGCCAAGCGCTTTGCTTCACTTGCCCACAGGGCTAGCAAAATAATCTGCAGTTCATCAATGGAATGTGTCGATAAGGGTGGAAAAAAGCCCCGATGTGGCGCATCGGTGCCAGCGACCGGCATTCTGACTGTGGTTAAACTGCTCCTCTGTGAATACACAATGCTCTGGCAGGTCAGTACAGACTATACCAGGAAATGCAAGGCCTGAATAGCCCCCGGGTTGCAGCTAAAAGCCCCCTGAGGTCACAATGAAAAGCGTTCTCTGCAGTGCCCCTTCCTGCTAAAGAAATATCAAGGTTGGTCCTGGGAACTCTTATCCAGATGGGCTGCTGGGGAATGGCAAGAAATGATCTCGTTCCTGAAGTGTTGAGATAGCGTAACCCCCCCCCCAACATGCACACATACCCGTGTACACAGAGTCAAATGCAGAATTACATCACAGGTGATAACATGTCTGTTTATAGCCACAGTGAGGGGCTGAGGTGCTAAGGGAAGTGTTTTCAAAACAAACAAAGTGATGCCTGTTCCCCTTATGGAACCTGCAGCAGACAAACCTGCTCCCTGACAATAAATGCATAAAAGGTGCAAAAATAAACATGCGCTTTAAAAACCAAGCTCACTCCCTCAATATGGAAGCAGGGACGTAACAGTTATTACTTCCATCTTCTTCCAGTCAAAGCATTCATGATAAAATCCTACTGCACCACTGTTTAGAAACCCCGTGCTGTCTCAGTTATAACTGCCCACATGTATACATATGGAAATCCGTGTGAGTAACTTACATTTATTTACCTGTCTGACAATGTTTTTTTCCTTCTTTCTAAAGCACCTTACAATGATTCATCAGTTTACTATATATACAGCTGGCCACATTTTACTGAAAAAAAAAATAAGGGTAAGCACCTTGGTCAAGGGCACAGCAGAAGGAGGTAGGTGTCTGAGCCAAGGTTCTTCAAGTCATTTGAGTCCAAAGGTGGCAGCTCTACCCACTTTGCTACCCGCTGCCCCATTTTTGTATACAAACCTCACAATCAAAGTCACATTGGAGAAGTGCATTGGATAATATTTTCCCAGTGGTCATAATGATTCTCAGTTTTTAATGGATATCATCTCCAGCACATCTATCACAACCCTATAACTTAACATATCAGCATCCAAAAATCACACCGAAATAAGGTTCTTCTAGTGTTGTCCCCAGTATATCATCTTAAGATGTCATTGGGGGGGGAGAAACAACCATGTAGAGGTCAACAAGGGAACGTTGGTTATCATCTCCTGTCCTTGGATGTCGAGTGGCACAGAGCCTCTCTGCGATGAACAATAAGGCGTCGTGTAAAGTAACGGGGCTGTGTCGGGACCAGAACACATTACCGACCGACGCGCCCTCTCTGTCAAGGGCGCCTCTATTTCTGAGCCACATTTATAAGGGAGAACGGGAGGCAGCTTCGAACACTGTTGGCTGTCAGCCTGGTGCAAAGTCGGTGCTGAAGTTCCTCTCTTGTGTCTCTGGGCTCTTAATATGCAAAGTTGCAAACTGCCTGCTGCTTCCACAGATGTATTTAGAGTATTCATCTGTACTGGTGTGTGTGGAATGGGAAGGAGGGGGGTAGGGTGGCGTTTACACCGGAAATGTTTAACGGAAACAGTACTGTTCCCCTATATACTCCGTTATCGTTGCTCTTATTGCTGTAATGCTGTCTGGTGTGGGAAACCAAAGTGTTTAACTTTCTTCTGGTGGAAGAACGACCACTTGAACTGCATGACAAATCAAGGGAATTTTGGAAAGTCTGGTGAACCTTCTGAAACTTATTAGATGGTGCTACATGATACACTGAATAATGCTGAACCTCTTATTGTTGTCGCGGTCATCCCATAACCACTGGCTACGAGACCAGTAGGATACACCCTGGATAGGATACCACATACCTTTACTTATGCAGTCAAACACTTACAGTTGCACACTGCAGTTTATAGCCACCAGTTAAGCTGAAACACATGTCTTTGGACCCTGGGAGGAAGCCCATGTGGACGCGGGGAGAACACGCAAACTGCAAACAGACTCAGCTGGATCCAAACGCCCCGGCACTGTTTGGCAGCAGTGCTACTCACTGTGGTACTCTATGTATAAAACTACTAAAGAAATAAAAAATATATACACAGAGCAGTGCAGATTAAATTCTCGTTTCAGCTGTTTCACTCGAAAGCAGAAAGTCAGATAATTTATTGTCAATGACGATATCAGTGATGGAAAAAGTGCAATAGTTTTTTTTTTTCCCTTCTGAATTTTCTTATTTTTCTGTAATTGTTCTTCCCTGCAGTAGAACAGATGGGTGGCGTGAAAAACACGGCCGGCCTTAGCAGTAGGAACTGATGAATGAAGGTGTAATGTTGGGAACAGGAGTGGAATTGTCAGAGTGCAGGAGGCCCTGTGGGGCGACAGGTACGATGTGACGTCACGGCCTCGGCGTTGAAAACAGCGCCAGGTACAAAGAGCAGCGGAGAGTCTCCTGGAGAAGTTGCTTGTTACCGCCATCTTGTCAAGTCCGTCGTCACCAAAATCCAGCCTCCTTTTCAATGACGGTAATGAACTTTTGATGACTTGATGTTCATTTATTTTTTTTTAGATGGACTGGTGCCCTATCCAGGGTGCGTTGCTGTATAAAAAGGATACAAAGTTATATAAACTGGTGAACTGCCACTTCCTTTGGATGAAATTGTCTGCTGAGAAGTTTAACACCATTAGTAGTTGTCCACAGCCAGAACTGTGCAGACTTTCCTTCTTCTTCTTCCTCCACCAGTCCCCACAAGTGGATGTCAGGTCAGAGTTTCTCTGGTAATGTTTCCCGGGTTTTCTTCTGTTATAAAGGACCAATTACCGTTTCCGCGGGGCTTCGGTCTGCGGTTTCGCGTGGCATCGGAAGCCTGGTCTGTTTTATCTATTTATTTTTTCGTTCATGCTTTTGTTACTTTGTGGTCTGCAAAATATACAAAATACACAGGCGTGCAAAGCAACAATCTGGACGGGCAGTGGTAAGCATAACATCTCCTCTGCTGGGTTGGCCCGGGAGGAGCCAGCCGGGGAATTTGCGTGACGCAAATGCTCAGTGGGAGATGTCACAGCCACACGGAGACTGGAAGCCGGTAAAACCAGGAAAGAAACTAAACCCAGGAAAAAGGCCCTTATAACAAAAATTTTGGTCGTGATGATTCTTCAACTGTCCAAGATTCTCGATTGCCCTCACATTTATGTGGATGTGGAACTTTAGATTTCATATAGTCATTAAAAAAAGTCTTTGGCCATCATCTGCCTACGGTCCCCCAGATGAATGTCATCTGAATGACCACCTGTTTCTGGTTGAACGTCGGGCCCAAGCATTCATTGGAAAAACTGCAAAATCCGAATAAACCAAAAGTCGGCGGGCTAAATAACTTAATTGAACTTTCCCAGCCATGAAAATACATAAATTTATCAGATCAGCTGTCTTAAAATTAAATTACAAAAAAAAATGAAATGAAATAATTGAGACTAATGAAAAGATCAGTACATCAAGAATATTAATCCAATTTGCATCGTGAAATATGAGAGCGCCGCGCGTTTCTTCAAACCGCCATTCTACTACATTAGAACCACCGAAAAAGCAGAAATGCGGCCCCCCATTTATTTTGTATATTTGATTAATTTTCCCTGCGTACGCAGGGAACTCAAGAAAAGCTCCTGCGCTACTTTGTTGCCTTCATCACTTGTGTATGTGAAATTTATCCAACCAAATACCGAGAAAGCTTTCGCTCCGCACAATTACCGTCTCTCCATCTATATATACATTACCGCCTGCTACTAGTCATCAATGTAAATATGGCACTTCTCGATGAGAGATGTGCGGTAAACTTAAGGAGCACTTTTTAAATGAAACAATTTACACAGATTACACTTTCACTAATGTATAGGGCTCGATGTCACTCGTGTGATTTAGGGGCCCTTCCAAAGGGTCCCAGAACAGACCATCCTTGTGACCTAAGTGCGCAACATCTCGATGTTTGAGAAACATTTCCTAACATCATACGCACAGACGCCGCTGGCATAAACACCTTGTAATTAAAATCACGGCATTCAGACATATATTTACGTTTATTCATTTTACAGGCACTTTTCTCCAGAGTGACTTGCAGCGACTAGCACCTGGTATTTGTAACACTGTCCACTGTGCCCCGTATAAAAAATAAACTGACCTTAATATCTTAGTTTTATATTTTCCCTAAAATATCTTTTTTTTCACCCTCTTCAGCCAGGGGCTCGGTTATATTGGAAATGTTGCCATTTGTGATCCGTGGGGGGCTGAATAATCCAATTGGACACAGCAGCCTTGTCATGATCTTAAAAACATGCCTTCACAGGCCACATGCGCTGCCAAGATGAATCTCAGGAGAATAAAAGTCGCCTTTGTTACTAGTAGCCATAATAATTCCAATTGGAGCTCCAGGAGAAAGGGGTATTTTATCATTTTATTTGTTTTTTTTTAAACCTCCGACTTACTCGAACTTTAGGTGCTGCCACTGATGTTCGGGCTGCAGTCTTAACTGTCAAGATTCTCACATCGCCTTTAATATTGCCTCTGTGTTATTAGACTAACTTCTAAGCAGATGTTACAACTTTTTCCCACTCTCTTTCCTCTTTTATTTTCACGGTACATTTGAGGATGGGAGAAGGAATGGGTGGTTTGTTCGTGCCACTCAAGGAAAAGTTAACTTATTTCTTCCTTTTTACTCCAACAAGCAGCTTCTTTAAGGTGAACAAGGACATCTTGTAAGGAAAGGAATAAAAATCTCCTGACAATGGCAAGCCTGGGCTGAAAGGCTCTTGATAGCTGTTTAAATATCAGTAATAAAACCAAAAGACTTCATTTCAAAGATCTTGTCCGCAGTGAGCCTGTGAAATGAGCACTTCAGGAAAGGCTGTGCAGTCACTCCATATTATGCAGATGACAATGGACGGAGGAGAGTCAAGGCTGTGGCTGGTACCCCCTTCAGTATATTGTCTCTGGACAATGTTTGAGAAACGGGATTGACAGAAGGAACACAAGCGCTCACAGCTACACAGGAAAGGAAATGCACCTTTTCCTCCCTCCCACGTCCGGCTCTCTATTGTTCTTCCCTTCGCAACCTCTGTGGGAAAAGGCAGGTGAGACACACTTCCATTTTTTGTCCCCCCCCCCCCCCCCCCCCCC
>UFQX01001398.1:0-27141 GCA_900497675.1 Arapaima gigas | reverse complement strand
TTTTTTTTCCCCCCCCCCCCCCCAAGTTCCCCAAACGGACATAGTGCACACAGAAACGTAACCTCATAGCAAGGTCCCTGTTATCGACATAAAGGCATCAATCCCACATCGTTTCGGTTGAACACGGCAGAACATGACCGCATAATTCATGGAGTAGTGTTGTGGTTCGCTTGCGCCTGCCAGTGCTTTAAACACGAAGGAGTCCTTCCAAAAACATAAATGACGTCTTTAATTCTCATAAGAATTATAGATGGGGAGAAACAATAAAAAATCCAGGCTCATACCTCAACGTGGGGAAGCCGGTTTGCTCATTGCAAGCCATAATATCCCAGCGATTCTGAACTGCTGTGATGAACCTTTACCCACCCAGATCTAAAGGCTCCTTCCCAGGATCACACACAGACACTAAACATTCGAGACCTCAGCGAGTTCTTTGTATCTTTCAGAGGAAGTGCAGGCAAGTCCCACCGGGCATAAATCCTTTAAGGATACTGCTTGTAATTCAGCGGTTGTTTGCGGCTGACATTCTCCCTCGGTATCTTTGCGGGAGTGATTCACGCCCCTCGATTTATGACACGAGTTGCATCTCCATGCCTCACCTCCCCTGGACTGTGTAATTTCAAACCACAAAGGTAACGGCCTACGAGATCAATGGCGCCTTGATGTCTTCATCAGCCGGCGGAAATGTCCCGTCGGGTGACTTCTTTTCCAAAAAAAGCGACAGCTGTTACACTTGCAGCACCAATCACTGCCTCCCCACTCGCCGTTTGCATTTAAACAACCCAACAGGTACATCTCCGCCATGTCTGTGGCAGCACTCCGCAGAGAAACACGGAACTTGCCTGAAGGTTTCGTACACGGCCATGTGAATTATTGTGAAGAAGGGCATTTGCCCCCACAAAACTGAAAGCTGCCTCACGGAAAATAAAGAACAAAAGGGGGGAAAATGCTGCTCTATTCTGGTACAAAACAAACATGGAAACCATTTTTTTCATACCTTTTCTTCATAGAGTTCTGTAGGAGATCCTGCAAGCGGTTTTTACAGATCCTTTGGATGGGAGACAAGCTTGCATGTAATCTCAACAACATGTTGCACAAAATAAATTCTTTGGAACATACTTATGCAAAATTAGATGCTTTTTTTAAAAAAAATTATAATTGCAGATTATGCAAAACAGGTTACGGTTAGACATAAAGCATATGGTGCATAAGAACTTGGGGGGGGGGGTTTAGGAAGGTTTTCGTGGTCTGAAAAGTCTGGAACACTCGTAGAGACGACAAATATATTTACTTCAGTTAGGCGATGACTTCTGAGTGATGTGTCCCTGAAATATAGCTTTGCGAAATGAACCCTGGTCATTCCGTCTCTCTGCCCTCCTCTTTGCAAACAATGCGTCTCGTTGAGGCGAATACATTTCTGTGCTGTCACTATACCCACGTTTCCACGGCAGGAGGTTTTTTACAACTAGGTGGACCACGCTGGCATAACTGGACAGCATCCCATGCCATTTTTTTGTCGTGCAGGAAGGAACTACTCCACGATCTAAGCACATATTGTTAGCAAATGAAATGTCTGGAAAATTCCGCCCAGCTTGGCTTGTCGGTTTTCTCCAGAGTGTGAAGCAGTGTCGAATTTGTTCTCCAAGAAAGTTGAGCTCGGTTCAACTTTAGCAGAAAAGAAAACATTTTCAAAAAAAAAACGACGCAAAGTGTTTCAGAGCTTGACTCTGTCTTAGTTTCCTCTCCTCGTCGCCCACAACTATGTGTTTACATAGACACGTTTACCAGAGGCAGTTTTCTTACCTTTGCGTTGGCCTCCGCAACAGCCGTGTGACAATTCAGAGCACGAGGAGCACAAGTTCAACTTGTAAGACATAATTGGGAAGAAGGCAAAAAGAAAAAAAAAAACTTTACAGTTTAATCCGTAGTCTATTAGATTACCCACTTTTCTTTCCTCTGTAATGAAGTTACTCTTTAATTTCCTCAGTGGTTTTTTTTTTCCTTGTCGACAGCTCTGCCTTGCAGCGTCTTGCTGGAACAATACAACCAGTGTCTGCCAGAGCCTCGGTTTTAGTTTTTATGATGATCCACACCCCGAAATTGAATCAGAAATGCGTCCGATCATCTGTGTAACCCGCAGCCATATCTCCCATACAGCAGTCAGATACCAGTCAAGGAGTAGGGGACGTCTTCTGCTCATTTTTGAACATGTAGCCTGCGAGGTCTGGAGTGGTCATCTCAGGATGGATGAGCACTTTTCCACTGCTGGTATATCGTGCATTTCATTTTTTCTCACCTTCTGGGAATCTGAGGAATTAAAAAACGTTTTAAATGGAAAACGAGTGGCTAACTGATTCAATTTTAGGTGTTTGAGAAATACTGGAGGTGGTGTAGACAAGAACTTGAACTTTTGACCTGTTTTCTGTTTGAAGTCACTGGAGGGTCTTTCCTTTTGTGCCCCAGAGCAAGTTCTTGACCCAAAGTGTTTTGGTAAAAACATCCAGCTGTGCAAACTGGTAAAAGCGTAAAATAGCAAACTATATGCATCGCCTTGGCGAAAGCCAAGCAATAAAAATAATAATAATAATAATAATAACCAAACAAACGCGAGCGACTGCGGCTGACAGAACATTCCTGCAGGCCCCACCGTTCTGTGCTCTTAAGGCGCTTACAGATCTGTTTTTGAACGGCACATTCGTGCTCATTGCAGCCCTCGTGAGCAGTAGGTGTCACAGATGCAATTTTCACTTCGTCGTCACGTTGCCTTTCCAGTGTATTTAACTGCTGTGCATTTAATTACACATCCCTCACTTTTTAAAACCACAATTTAACACAAAACGCGTTTCTCTGTTTTTTTTTGTACATGCAAAAATTGCGTTTAAAATTTTAGAGCTCATTAAAATGCGCAGAAAGATCTATTTGTAGCTTCTTGACAAAGCGTTAGCCCGGCTTTGCAGAACCTCTTCAACACCCAACATACGAGTCTAGGAGGCGAAGTTCACGTGTTGCTATGGAACCGGTTTGAATTCCTGCAAGCACTATATTGAGTTTGCTCCCCGTGTAAAGTTTTCACAAGACATATATGAATGACACCAGAAGTTACCTTAACCTGGGATCTAAAAACGGCCTCCGAGATATGAACTAACCACTACCCTGGGTTTATAATCCTGCCACATTCTACGATTGTCCTCATCAGGAGGTCTCAGCTGAAAGTTAATTTGGTTTTTCATTAAAAAAGGTCAGCATCACGTTTGATTGAGGGGGTCCCCGAGGGGCTAGCTCTTGGAATACATTTTCATTTGACCTGCTGCGGCAAATTCAAATACTCCTGGACTGAGTGGGGGGCACAAGGGCTGAGTAATGCAGAGGGCGGCTGTAGAAAGCCCTCCTTCATCTCAACCGCCTTACCCTAAAGCCACGTGACCAATGTGTTCGCCTCAAGAAACAATTAAGCCAAATGCTCTGTTTTGAAGACAGATTTTTGTTCAAGTTATGATCATGAAAGTTTAGGGAAAAAGCAGCAGCCAGCAGGTAGCCGACAACGTGTTCAGTAAGATGGTTATTTTTCTCATAGAGAAGACAAATGTGAAATTTTAATCTGCTGTCACCCCCCCCCAACACACACACACACACACACACACACACCTCTCAACCCAACTGTTCTCCTCACTTGCATTAGTTGAAAGAATCAACCTGAGCGAGTCTCTTCCTGCGTGGGGTCACCTGCAGGATGGTGGCTGGTGGATGACTCTGGAACATCTGTATGTGGAGCAGCCAGATGTGACTTGCAAGACGCCCAGCCGCCGCCATTAGGGAGGTCTGCCTTCTGACGATTTATCCGGATGTTCCGTCTGACCCTAAGCTTGCTTTGCGCTTAGCCTCGGTCGGCGGTCCCGCTCAGAGAACATACAGGGACAAACTGGGATTTGACAGCTGTTATGGGAGCGGCCCAGAAAGCCATGTGTATATTTTCAAAGGGTTGTTTTTTACCACTCTCCTTGAAGACTTAGAATGGCTGGCGGATTTATCATTAGGTTTTAAAATGCCCGATCGGGCCTCACTTCAGCGCGTTCAATGGTCAAACTTTCAAGTGCAGCCAAGTAGGGTAATCATTTTGCAGCCTGTAAATGGCTAAACCGCATTTAAATTTATTGATTTAAAAACTGCACTTTTTTTCCACACGCAAACAAAATAGGGCTCATCATCAATGCGACATTTTGTGTTTTTAGTTATTAAAGCCTGTATTATTTCATCAGACTATATAACTTCTTTTTCGAAGCTCATCGGACACATTTCAGCGAAAACCTGAACATGAGCCATGTTGCTTATTTGAAAACAAGTCTTTGGCAAACTTTTTCAAAGGTATGTTTGGACCCATTATCCAAATTTAACATTAACTCTACTGTATCGCTAATGGCATAAAAATACACACATTGGGTATATGGTGGTTGTCTGAGCACAGAGAATGATTTTATCTTTTCTGTACATGTGACACAAGCCCAGCAGTGATTTTTCCACTTCAGTTGCTTTCATGACAATGGACATCTGTAAATGGGCCCATGGGGAAGATGGTTTTATTTTTGTGCAGATGCTGGTGATGCTGATGCTGGTTTCCTGTTGCTACGATGAAGGCACCGCCCCATTGCACGTTTACCTGCACGCCTCACCTTCTGCTGTGACAGTCTGGAGATGCTGTTTCTTTCGCACTGTAACTCACGCCTCTGGTTCGTTCGGTCTTTTTCTCGGGGAAAAAAGGGGGGCTCTTATAATCGTCATGTTTAGTAATTAATGAGTTGTCGAGAACCGCTCCTGTGAGAAAGGAAAGGTGGAATCTGAAGTGCTAGACAGAACCATGAGCAACTTCTCAGATGTTTTTTTTTTTTGCTCCTTATTTTTGCACCATTGTCAAACACCTCCTTAGCATCTGCCAGTCTGCGTAGCCTTTCGGCAAAATAACTGCATGTTCTCTTCAGAGAATCTGTGAGGAGTTATAATAAACTCTGAAGACTTAAAATGAGATAAATCTCCCAGTAAATTTGAAGTCTTCTGACGGACTGGGAAACGCACACCAGGCTAGTGGGAAGCTGAAGCTCAAAGGTTACAGGTTCAAATCCAATATCTCCTCTATCTACATTCCTGCTGTCTTCTATCTTAGGTGCACTTCCATGCAGTTGGAGAGAGTAGATGTCACAATGGGACCTGCCCAGCTTGGGTTTGTCCAAAAACTGTTGCTCTTCTAAGTCAAGTAAGTCCTCAATGTGAACAACAACAGCAGCTGGTAACCAAGTTGACTTTGGTGATGTGCTTGATTATTCATATTATATCTAACATGGATTTATGATGCAAGTCTGTAAGTCTGTAGCTCACTGGTTCCCAGTTCTGGTCTGGCTTGTGCCCAGCTGTGTCATTCTATCACGGTATTTGCCCCGTGGCAAACTTCTGCCATTTCCAGAATGTCCCCAGATTTTGTAAGGCTTTTTTTTTCCCCCTCCAAAACGTCATAGTTGTAATTAAAAATAACAGCATCACCTTCAAGTGGGTCATCGAGAGTGATGCTTTTGACCTCTTCGTGCGAACACATTGCGCTGACGTTGTGATTTGGACCCGTATTCGGTTAAGTGCGTTTACAATCCACAATAAATCTTTATTATGACCACTTCATTATGGGTGATTTGACTGTTGTTTGCAATCAAGTTTTAATTACTAGCTATCAATTCGAGCCGTAAAAGTCCTGAAGACAGGAACGCATAGAGGGTCTGTTATTAGCCTGCCACAAATACGGCAGAGTTCTATTCATGCAACTGCAATAGCACCCTCATTTCTGCTGTCAGTCAGCCGGCGGCCTACTAGCAGACAGGTATCTTTTGCGTAAATATATGCCACATGTAGACACTGCATGTCTCTCCTTCCTACACGCTAGGCAGTTCGGTGTCCTTTTGAAGAACTCATAAAGATCTACTTCCGTGGTTGGGTGACGGAAGAAGGATGCCCTCAATCTAGGTTCTGCTGAATTCACATTTGACCGGTCACCCGTCCGTTGCAGATTTGACGTAATAAGTTTGATGGCTCTCTACAGGTGACAGAGAATATACCACAGAGTCACGTTGAAATAAATGGCTGCTCTGTGTCCGTGTGATGTCAGCACATGTGATTGATGAAAATTCTTCATAAGCAGCGCTGGGGACTAAGCCCTTTTTTGGAGGCTGTTTTGCATCTTTCTTAAATTATTAGCCTCCAGAGAGACTGGGAAATCAATATGTCTGGTAATATTACCTCCTGGAAAGGAGGTAACACAGAGCAGGTGTGTAGTGAGAGCTTAGTAATGTGATTTATATGAACTGGTTCTTAAGTTTTTTTTTTTTTTTTTTTTTTAGGGGAAAGGGGAAAAAAACACAATTATGGTTTAGGACAGGATCATATCACCACTGTGGGTGACATCATGTGAAAGAGCTTCGACTTCTATAGAAAGTTGCATGCTGGCTTTTTTTTTTTTTTTGGTTCACCACCTAAAAACTCGACACACTCCTAAATCAACGACGTTATTGTTACTAACCGTTATTTAGCTGTCACCTTTGTCTACAGAAGCTTGCACTGTCACATCTAAACACAACGATGTTTACGAAGGTTTATAAATACGTTCTGCAGGGATTTTCAGGCAGCTTGACCAAGGGTCCTGCTGAAGCGGGATTTGAACCCAATATTTTCAACTTGAACGGGACAGCTTAAGCTATTACGCTATCCTACCGGTCGCCGCTTGCGTCATAAAGATATTTATTGTTGTAATAATTAGCGCCGTAATGTTTCCGATACTTTCAGCAGTGTATAGAGCGGGGTATTTTACCCATGCGATTGGTGTACGCGTTCTCCTCGAAACTACAGCGGCTGAAGGTTTTTCTCTTCCTCCTTAATACGTATACAACGTGTTTAGGACTCCCCCACACAATTAAAATAACATAAAGAAAACGAAAATGGTTTATTGCCCACTCCTTTGAAACATTATATCGTAATAGACGAAAAAGACATAAATAAATGAAAGGTAAAAAAGAGCGGCGTTACATTATTAATGATGTGTTAATAAACCTCAGGCTTTGCACAATTAAGACAATTACAGCTCACGCCGTACCTGCTGGCATGGAAAACAAACTCATTTTTAATGTTCCGAAAAATGTTTTCTCCCAATCACAGCTAGTGCCAGCAGAATTCTAAACCGCTGAAGTTTATTTGATGATCCGTGCAGATCTGGGAAAGCTATTTACTGAGGCCGACTTAAAAAGATATCCAGGTTTTGATGTTCTACTGCTCCGCGGGGATCCAAAAGACATTTAAGACCAATCCGCGGAGCCTACAAAAAGGGAATCTGGTCATGTTCGGCTCATGTGCCATTAAGGTAGTGTGGAGTGTTAAGAAAGATGTCAATATATTTCGACCGTTTGTGTGAAATGGAACAGCGGGTAGTGTAGCGCATTTATTCCCCGGGGCTGCATGCTTGGTAAAGTTATATAAATGCGTGCAAATTCTCTGTAGAAGTGTGTAAAAGTCTTGACTTCAAAGACATTTAAGTCCTTCTGGGGAGAAAAAAAAATGCAGCGCAAGGTCACGGTCACACCCACGTTGGAGCAGTAGATAGCCACTGTTTATGTAGAACTTTATATTATACTTCATATGGCACCCTCATCGAACATTGCACACCTTAAATCAGGATAAACATAGCTTTTAAAATAAACAAATGCCTCTGTTTTGTTTTCCTTACCATTCTCTGTTCTTTGTTTGCTACTTTTTTTATATCATAGTTATTAGCACTCTGCTAGCAACCCTGTTTTATTCACAAACCCTGAACAGCTCTTTGAGACTTCAGGTAAAAAAGACACTAAGTGCTACCGAATGACACCAGTGAGTTTATAACACAAAACATAAATATGATCCAGCAATTACTTTAAATTCTCCTTCCGAACCCTATATTTACTACAGATCTATTTTCACCACATCACGGCTCTCTCCGAAGCATGATCTAAATATAGAGGTTGGCAGGGGTCTTATAGAGTCCCGATAGACCATAAATGTTGAGTTGTGGGAGTCTAGGTGCGAGAACCGAGCTCTGAGAAACACGTGTGTCGTGCATTCTCTGTTAATGCATCCGTGCAATTATGTAAGTGAAATTTTCACATCAGCCACTCATAAAAGCAGGGACTGTCAAGCCTGGGTTTTAGTGATAGAGAGCTGGTCTGGATATCTGCAGATTATTTATTCGGCTTCAGAATGGCACTGGTACAGGCTGCTTAGCACATGGGTTTTGAGAACAAGCAAAGATTAAAAAAAAGAAAAAAGCGAAAAGAGTATGACGATGAGTAGAAAATGAATGTAGGACGCCTACATGGTACTGGCGATAGTGAACATGTCGACATGGAAAAAGGTTTGAGGGAAAGGCCAGCTGCCAGTTGGAGGCATGATCTTGTCCAGCAAAGGGTCGCCTCAGGAACAGCCAAACATCTGGAAAAAGTTGGGGCACCGATTAGACCGTGTGGGTTCACATGTGACT
The DNA here is from genome assembly GCA_900497675.1 of Arapaima gigas. NCBI lineage: Eukaryota > Metazoa > Chordata > Actinopteri > Osteoglossiformes > Osteoglossidae > Arapaima > Arapaima gigas. Next base: position 18,605 of record UFQX01001398.1, on the reverse strand, counting down.
GACACAGACCTGCTTAGTGGTCAGCGATGCAACATGCTGCAATATTCATTCACTTTGTTTTCATCTTCAAAAATAAAAACAACCAAAACCACAAACACACTGGAGGATTAATCATTTCCATTTTTCTTACACAAAAGTGGAAATGACAATATAATGAAAATCTGATTAAATGTTTCACAGAACAAAAAAGCTCTAATTTGTTATGAGAATAACTTCAAAATATGAGAGGAGTGGGAAGTAGTTTTAAAAAAAAACAAAAGACTCGCCGATTCATAGAGGGTATTATGCATGGGTTTGTTATCAAGACAAAAATGACGATTCGGAAAAATACGAGAGTCATCCATCTCTGTCCTTGCTCTCCAAAACTTACCCCCAGGGTGAGACGGACTTGTCTTAGGAAAGTAAGCTATTTCGACAGCCATCCCCCCCAAACTTGTCTCATAGACCTTAGCAGGAACCTTCTGGCAGAGTGCAACAGACACACCTGTTTCTACTCAAGGAGCAGGGCTTTGAAGTGAACACATGGAGGTCCATTTACCATCCACTGCTCATCTCCCCTAGCGTTCTTCTGTTTTTGTGCAGATCGTTTGCAGTGAAGTGTGCAAAACAAAGCCCGGACAAAAACGTGCGTGAATGGGACAACGGCTCGACAAACGCTGATAATATGAACTCAATAAACCTGAGCGTTTCTGATAGAGATTAAACCAAAATTAGTATTTGATCCTTAGCAATAGGATTAGAAGCCTTGAAGAGCTCCCCTGGGTAGGGGTTCAAAAGAACATCAAAACATCAAAAAAATCCAACAAAAATCCAAATATACCTTTACACATCTGAAGGAAAAAATTCTCTGTGGCTCTTCATCTAAAACTTGAAAAATGGGAGAGCGAGCGAAGGTGTGGCCTACGGGCTCTTGTTGTTATCCATGGAGGTCAGGCCTGATCCTTGATCATATGTGGATGAATTTCAAATTGAGATTGAACTACAACGAAAGGAACGCTGCTAATCGTATTTGGGGATAAAGCGGCGGTCATGCCCACAGCAGAAATGATAATAAAAATAGGAATCTGCTAAAACTTAAGGCAATAAACAAAAGGGTGGACAGAATGTTTCCAATGCGGGGAAAATGAATTAATTAACACTATATTAATATTTGCATATCTTAGCAGGTTTTTAAGATATTAACTGATAAATCAAGGCTGGAAAAAAAAAAGATTTTTGTAGGCGAGATTATCAACTGTCTTCCAAAGTGAAAAGGTGGTTGTACTTTGTACAGAACATGAGTGAAGAAAAAAACGAGGAGAAACAGGTGGTCTTCTGTTAGTCAGAAAAAAATGTCATTATTTTTATGTTTGAAGTCTCCACCTCCCTGTGCCAGAAATTAATTGAAATCTCGATTAACAAGTGCTGTCATTGCAATTTTTGTGTCACATGTGAACAGAGGATGGGAGGGTGACTCCGGTGTTGTAGGGAAAGGTAGTGAAGCTGTAGAGCCTCCTTGCAGAAACTGCCACAAAATGAACATTTTGCCCTAAGATGTGCCTCTGCTTCTCACTCAGTGTAGTTCATGTGTTTTTTTTCTTCTTGATTATTATTATTATTATTATTGTTATTGTTATTATTACTTCATTAAAATGGCTAAAATTCCTTAATTTCATCATGAGAAAATCCATAACAAACATTGTGGACAACACTTAATCTGGAGGTTAAGATACATTTTTCACAAAAGCAGCTGTTTTTCCACTCGTGTCAAAGATAACGTAGAATCAGCTGAAGAACTCATCCCACAAGGGATCCATGTGAGCCAGAGGATTTTCAGAAGCAGAAGCAGCTTTGGACAACAGCGGGATGCAGAGAGCGAATTCCATCTCAACAGAAGTGCATTAGGGCCGTAGTCGGGATTGTTATGGCTGGCTAAGGGAAAGTGGTTGGGGGTCATGTGTGGAATGCGATCCTCGTTGTTGGAGGGGCGGCTAAGTTACAGCACAAAGTTCAGTTCCTGAGGGAAAGCTGTTAGCACGTGTAGGAGAAGCTTTTCCAGAACCCTGCTTTGGGTGTCCTAGTTGACATCTGATCCTATGGAGGCTGAGAACCCCTCAGTAGTTACCAGCAATACAGTATAACATGAGATATCTTTTTTATGCTTCTCAAATTACAGTAAATTTACATAATTTCCATCTGGAATGTAGTTAACTGTATACAAGAATGCATTTCAGAGCATAAGCGTAGTTTTAGATACAGACGCACAATTCTTACAGTATTAAAGCCATCTTGTATGCCTGATGCCACATGTTAGCGCATAGAATTCAAGCAGATGCCTCTAAAACTGAGGGAGAGAGAAGAAATGCATCGATATTCAGGGCAAATCGTGTGATGCATACTGAAGAACCTTTTAGGGGATTTGGAGATAAGTGGGTCTCTTCTGGAGTTTTAGATGGGATTCAGCAGATCTAAGTGACAAGGAAGCTCATTCCACCACAGTGGTGCCAAAAGTGAGAAACTATGGTGTTGTTTTTGCCCTCTCATGAGTGAAACCAACAAGCAGCCAGATGTGGATGAGCACAGCACTTGTGCTGTGGTCCAGGGAGTGATCGAGTCCTATAGGTATCAGGGTGCAGATCCTTGGACTTTGTGGTAGCTTGTAACCAGAGGTTTAAACTTCATACAGGCAGATGCAAGACCAACGACATACATGATCACGCTGAGTGTTCTGCACCGTGCAATTCATACATCACATAGCCAGAGGAGTGCAGTGACTCAGTTAGTAATGAGGCGGATGCAGAATGAGAAACTTTTCTATCTATTACAGGATGGTTCGAACTGACAGCACATCTCATGTCAAGTGCTTAGTGAGTCATGCCTCTGAAATAAGCAGACCAACCCACTGAGATTGCAGATGAGCTTCTCCACTAAGCGGGTATGATAATTGCAGAAGGGTATACGTGAGCGTTTGCGTCCTCTGCAGGAAGCGTGCCACTGATCTCCTTGTAGTGTCATTTGGACAGAAGATAGTGTCCACTGCCGGGTGACAATAGGATTTGAAGAGAGGGCTATAAGATGTGCTGCTTCCTGCCTAAGATGCCCAGGGTTTTCATGCGACTGCTGCCAGCTCATTATAAATGGCTTGTGTCTGTTCATGAAAGGAGGAAGGGGTCAAGGAGCTCCGTTTTACTGTGGTTCAGGTTCATGCATAAAAGTGCTTCTAATGCACACTAGCATCTCCATCAGGATGGTGGAAAGTCCAGAAGAATGCTGTAGTAAATAAGGCAGCCGTTTGGGGTGTTTATGAGCGGGAGGCTTGCCTTGTGGTGGATGACATCCAACTCTTTTTAACTGCATGGAAGTGTTGATGCTGCAGCAACCACACAGTGCCTTTCAACAGCTCAACGTGGGAGAAGACCGCTGTGGAGAATGCAGTAATACCGCAGTGAACATTGTGGATGTGTTCTTGAGAAATGGAGCTCCCTGAAATAGCGCTGTGATAAAAATATTATACATAATATAATGTCATTAATACAGATTTTTGAACGAATGGAGTTTGTAAATTGCACAAATGCAATGTAACAGAAAGCATATGAATTATACCTTTAACAATAGCAAATGAACACAGAAAAGTCTGTTTTATGGAGAGCAAATATAAAATTGAAAAAAAAGTCAGTGATTTTTTTTTTAAGTTTTAAAATATGGTAAATTATTATGATGAATTTCTCAAAGGGCTCAAATAAAAGATCGCTATTGCAAAACAGCCCTATAGGAAGTGGCTTTAAATGAGGTATTACTGTAGTAGATTTAACAAATTATGCACAAAGGAAAGGGGGGGTTGACTTGTGGAAGAGGGGCTTTGACTTCCAGAATAGGAACCCAGACTTATACAAAAGAAATATATCTACAAAATTTGCTCTTAATTAATAGAGACACAGAAAAATCGGTCCAGTTTTCTCATCTGCAGCATCCGGTTAGTAGATGTGCAGAAGGCTGCAGGAGAAGGCTGTGACCTTAGTCAAGGTGGAAAATGAAAAGGTTGAGATTCTGGGTTTAGAAAAGACCTGCTGATGAGACCAGAGTGACAGAGAACCTCTAAATGAAGTGCAATCTGAACACCAATGAACTGAAAACTCCACAGGCCTGTAGCAGCATTCCTTTTGTTGTAGCTAAAGTGTCATGCCTACGTGCCACGGAAGGAGCCGTTTTCTTGCACCAGTGTGCTGAAAATTGGACTGAGGTTTATCGTCCTTATCCTGTGGTGCATCATACAGTCCCATTTGTGTGAAGGGACGTCAACCAAGAATGAATGATGCCTGCAGCTGTGTGATAAAGGAACCAGATTGCATTCTGGAAGTATTTTGAAATGTGACACAGCTGGAGCGATCTCTGTTGCTCCTCTGAACAAAATATAGAATCAAGGAGGAAGAGAAGGATATGAATGGGGTAGAATTGGATGCTCTCAGATCTCAGTCCGACCAAAGATGGTGGAGAAGTACACGCGGTACAGGCAGCTGTGGGTTTCTTCACCCGACTCCAACCCGAGGGTGGAAGCTTGGTTAGGACCTAGGACATCTGGTTTACAACCAAGGAAGAGCAGAACATTTTGGACCATAGTTCTGGACTTGAGAAGATTCATCAAGTACGATATCTGGGCACCTGGGCTACTGAAAGCGTGCCAGAATTGTTTGGCTGCTAATGCTATTTGTCAGCAGCTATAGCATCATGGAGCAAGCAGCCATGTTCCACGACAAGGAAACAAAAGGAACTTTGAACTATATACGTTCCATTAGCAGTTCTGAAAATAGTATTGGCATTTTTAGAAATGTCCCCTTGCTGTGCAGTAATTTTTCATATTAGATGTTTATGGGTTTTGGTCTCTTTCTTGCTGCAGTGATGAGGGTAAAGAAAATAGAGGGTAAATGTAGAGAACGGAGTTTCCAGGAAAGCTTAAGAAAACCATCCAAATCTTAAGATCATTCTGAGTCATGTTTGATATTTGAGCAACAATCTCATCTAGTCTCTCTATGCAATGTGATGTGGTATTGGCCTGACTTGGTGGACTTTTGTTTTGGGACAGGAATGGATGGTGGGCTGAACGATGCCCAGGGCAAAATGCCTGAAGCGTCAGGGCATGAAGGGGAGTAATAGCTGGAAGGAGATTTGTTACATCTGGCCTGGAGCAGGCAGGGGCATAAAGTGTTGCTCTGGGACCCCGGTACGGGGTAACCTGCCAGAGACACCCTGTGCCATGTTTGCTAACTGTGAGCAGCTGCCATCCGGCACATCAGAAGTGAGCAGAGATCCACCAGTTCGCACCAGTTTTTTAACTAACAGTGTGGATGTAGAACCGTTGAGCTCCGCATCTCATCCAAATTTAGGGATACACAGGTGCACAGTGACAGACTCACGGGGAGCAGAAACTGCCCAATGCTGAAACTCACACAGCACGTTTGCCTAATCCTGTGGTTATTTGGTCCCATCCCATAAAGCATTTGTGTGGTGCAAACTGATGGAGCACTGTGTTGTTTTCTACATGGGAATTGTTGCCTATGTTATTCAGAGCTGTAATGTACGTCATATATTTGCACTGGATGGAACTGGGTGAGAGAATACAGGTCAGGAGACTGAGTAGGAGTTCTTCTAAGCTCCATAATCAAGGCATAGTTTTTGTTTTATTCTACAGGGTCCTTCAAGGGGAGGGTTAAAACAGGAAAGGATTGTTGTTGTTGTTGTTGTTGTTGTTGTTGTTGTTTAGTAGAGTTTAGCAAGGTGAATCAACATATTAATGTCTGAGCAGTTCCACACAGCTCTTCTCTCGGGGTCTTAACACTTTCCTCAGTCAACACTCAGTCCCCTGTTTCAGTTATTAAAGGCCATACGTCATAGGTTTCTCAGTTGCGCGTGTCAAGTATCCTCAACTCCTTCATCGCTTACGGTTTCACATTGTCAAAACAAAGTTAAATATTCTCCTTCACTTACCTGTATTGTCTCACGTATTCTCGGTTTTATGGGTAACTATAAAGGTACTAATGCTGTTCTTTCTGGTTGCTTCTTTTAAGGTCTTGAATTGCTCTCTTGAAGTGCTGAAAGATTAAATTTTGTATTTTGTACATCAAAATATGTGATGTGTGACTCCTTCCAGTGGTTTATGCTCTTGCCATCTACTCACTGGGAGGTCTATTTGCATTTTTGCCCTTTTCCTTTGTAAATATCAATTCAAATGAGAAAGTGAGATAAACATGTGCGCAGTAGTAAATCACATTACAAAGGCAATGTGTTTACCACATTTCGCCAGTCGCTGACAAATCTATAGATCTGCTTTTATTGCATTAATAATTGCAACAGGAGTATGAGCACACTGACAAATGCAGTGGGTGTATTGCTTGCGGTTATTTTGGACAAGTACATAAACTAATATGTGAATGAATACGTTATAAAAGCCAATCTGTGGTAAGCAGCGCTTTGGCAGTAAATGAGACAAATATGTGGCGATTGTCTCTCACCCCCAACGTGCTGCCTCCCTGTCCCACAGGTTCCTCATTAAACTAAAATGCAGGAATTGATAAAATACAATCGAAAACACCATAAAACAGCCATTATGAAGTTAAAACACCACAAGCACCACATTAGTGAGAATGTTTCTCCTTTCCAAGGTCAACTCCTTCCCTCAGCGAATTGTAATTGCAGGACTGACTGCAGATTTTGAGAAACGTTAAAAAAAAAAAATACAGGTGAGAGACGTTTGCAGGTTGTGCGTGCGTGTGTGTGTGTGTGTGTGTGTGTGTGTGTGTGTGTCTAGCTCTGAATGCATGGTCGTCAGATAAGTGTCATTTTAGTGCACAACACACTGAAAGAAAGGGCGCCCCAGAAAGGGTCAGCCGCAAATGATCTCAGTTTGGCTACCAAAAAGTAATTAACGTTCCGCAATTAGTGACTAATTACACTTTATGATGAATGAATATGCTTCAAAATAATTCCCGTTATCCACAGAAAACAGGTAGAAGAGACTCGCAGTAATTATGTGAGGAAAATGAAGCAGAGACAGTGCCTGCTCACTATGGTTAAAGCCAAATTCTTTTATATTCTGCTTTCTTTTGCTCAACTGTTTGAAAATGCCCATCTTTGGTGTATATTGGCATTGAAAAAAAGGAGGAATTCACTAAGACAATTTGGCTTTTAGCTACAACTTTACTTAATTTCATGCATAGCGTGCGACTATTGTATGTGACAATATTTACACAGCAGAAGTACTTAAATAGTAAAGAGCAGTAGTGCAGTGGTTCTTATTTTCTCTCTTTTAGTTAAGGAATATATAACAAGAGATGACTTAACACTTAAATAGCAGTACAGCAATTCCTTGGTATCCAAAATCTGAATTTTCAGCGTAAAAGCTCTCGAAATTCGATGCATATGTTCAAATGGAAACTTTACTATAACAAATTTTTATCTGTAGCTTATCCATAACAAAAAATCAAAACACAAATAAAAATCAAAATAAAATTTTAAACCAACTACAAATAAATACAGCACAGCACCGTAAAGTGTGCTGTAATAACATAATACTGTATATATTGTAGCACACTTTATTGTGCACCGTTACGAACTCATCCGAAGCCAGACGTGCTTGTCCAGTGGTGTTATCAGCTGTTTCCACCTTTTCTGTTTTTCTTTCTAACATGTGAAATGTCCTGTACTGTACATACTGCACCTCGTGGTGTACACGTGCAAGTTAATGACAGTGTTTACCAGCCCGATGTCAGGGGCTGATAGATATAGCTGATATATAGGTGTTTTCCGATGGGTTTGGAGCGTTTTACTGATTTCTTTTTCTCCATTTAAAATAATGCCAGTCAGTATCCAAAAAATTCAGTATCCGCTGCGTTTTCAGGAACGAATTAGATTCGGATGCCGAGGAATTACTGTAATATGTTGTGATTGCTTTTCAGGTCATCGCTGTAATGTTTTATACTGCAGGTCTTACTTACATATTCATTTGGATGATGCTTTTAATAAAAAGAAAATTGCAATGTTTGTACAGTTACACTTATTTAACCATTTAAACAGCAGAGCAATTTCATTGTACCATTTCAGGGTAAGAATCTTTATGAAGCGTGCAGGAGCAAGAGAGGGGTTTTGAACTCAGGTCTTTGAGTCACATGGTTCCTGTTCTAACCTCTACTGCTCCACTGAAAATATGTTGGAGAGTTGTAGGTAGGGGAGGTGTTCCTGATATTCTTCATACCTCTCAACAAACACAGTTATTAATTTAGCTGCACTTCCAGAGAACTGACACTTCCTGACACATGAACTCGCACCAGGAATGATACCAGCGAACAAACTAAATTCACGTTTTGCATTTTTTCAAGCCTTCACAAAAGTGTACAACAGTTTATATACATTTCTTTAAGCCACAATTCCAGTGCTTTAGCTCTATATTTTTTTTTTTTTTTGGGAGAGGAGATCTGAGGGGTCTGTGTATTTTATAATAAAACATGCGACAAAAATATAGTAAAAAATTCACTGCCATTTTATAGAATGCGTAGCATTTAACACAATCTGTTTTACATACTTTTTCTTTGGAGGTGCAGGTCATCATTATTTTAGCTTTGGCTCATGATTTTTTCAGCATTTTCCCCCTTTTTTTCAACTTGAGGTTGTTCTGTACCCACTGCAAGACCAGAGCAAAGTGGAAAAATCTTCTGAGAAACCTCAGAAGAAAATATGTTTTCTAATGGAGTTCTATTCTGCATATGTGGCCTTCCAAGTCATTAAGATTCAAACATGAATATTCATGGTCTCTATCACCTGAAGGACTTTTTTGCTTCTACATATAGAAGCAGTGCTCTGCTTGGCAAAAAAAGGTCTTCAGAGTCAGAGAAAGTGAAAACAGAGTCATGGTTCAGGAACCGGGTACTACATCCAGAAGGTTTTAAGTTTGCATCCACTGAGCAGAAGTGCCCGTTGAGCCCCTCTACAGAGCTTACTTGCTGTGATTTTTTTAAAGATGTTTTATTCTGTTTAAGTTCTCCTGACTGTGCTTGTCTGCAGAGCAAATCAATAATGCAACAATCACAGTGTCTCTCAGGGACAATGCAGACTTCAATCGCCTGTGATGTTCGAATGAAGGAATAGAGAGCTCCATACCTGAAAGTTGTTAGCTAAAGCTGCAGGTGTAATCGCAAAGCAGCGGCTGCATGCTGTCTAATTTCTACTGTAAACAAAAGCTGGGTCGCAAGATACGTAGCGAAAATTTGACACGCTAACTTTGTTTACATTATAAGTCACATCCAGAATCTTGCGCTGTGGGCATAGTGACAGGTTCAGCACAAAGGTTGACCCTGCGCCCTTACTCTACAGACTTTCTACTTCTCTCTTCTCGAGCAAATATGAATAAAATCTTCCTCCTCATGACCCAGTGACCGTATGCTGGCTAGCAAATCACCAGAAGACACGAGACTCAGATGATGCAAAATAACAGGGCAGGACTCTTGTTCCCATATTAATGCAGAGTATGATTATCCATTTTCAAGAAACATTTTTCCAATGCAGGGTCACACTGGTCTGGAGCCTGTTGTGAAAATGTAAGGTGTGAAGCAGGGTTCACCCTGGATGGGATGCCGGTCCATCTCAGGGCAGTCAGGCACGTGCAAAGAAGCCCCTGAGACAATCCAGCACCTAACAGCCAGCGCAAGATGCAGGCAGGGACAGCGCATACTCAGAGGCACAACTGAGTGCAAGGATCATATACAGGAACATCTGTAAGGAATATGGGCTGGACACTTCCAAGTCTAAGAGGATTCTGGGAGGAACCACAGAGAGTGGTGGAGAACAACAGAGCCAAGATCCTGTGGGACTTCCACACCCAGACAGATAAAGAGGTACTGGATAACCAAACAGATATAGTGGTAATAGACAAAGTGGAGAAAACAGTGGTGATGATGGATGTGGTAATTCTGAGTGATCGAAACAACAGGAAGAAGGAATATGAGAAGCTGGGGAAATACCAGGCACTGAAAGACCAGGAGAGAATGTGGGAGGTAAAAACTAAGGTAGTGCCAAGGAGCACTTGGGACCATGACCCCTAAGCTGGAGGACTGGCTCCATCAGATCTCAAGTATGACTTCAGTCTCAATCCAGAAGATCACTGTCCTAAAAACAGCAAAAATACTGTGTTGTTCCCTCAAACTCCTAGACCTCTGGTGGGAGGCCTGAGTCTGAGAAAATGGCGATTCAGAGTGATTTGTTCTTCTGCAAGACGTGTTTGTGAGATCATGCAAACTCCACATAAACTTTGTTTGATGAGTTTCATTTGAATCCATGTTTGGATCCATAGCCTAAGATCTATGAAGCACCAGCACTGTCTATTATGCCACTGTTTGTAGGTTTTTATTTGAAGTGTTTTATAAACTATTAATAGCCATGCTGGACTGTGCAGGTCATGTCTGTTGTACCATCTATTTTAATGAACTGCCAACAAGTGCTGAGAAGATCCTTCAGCACTGGAGGCCACTTGAGGATTCTTCTTTTTAGAACTGCAGACTATTTGCAGAATTTAATTATTACGGCAAAGACCCGAGTGTATTGGGGACGCTTTCCAGAGACTCTTTTCTTTCAGATTTCATAAGAGGCGTCCCTGGCTCCCTCTTTTGTTCAATAGCCATTGTACTATAAGGTGATCAGCGGATAAGGCCTGACGCCAAACAGTTTAGATCTCTCAAGTCGTCTGGAAAGAGGTGCACGGATAAACAAACTTGGTGAACAAAAGAAGGCAAATCCACCTTTTGAAAGTGAGAAGCCTGTTGTTCGGTGGATTCACACTTTTACCAATTTTCTGTCAAAGCCTTAACAGGATCTCGGTTTGTGGATCACAGCTGTCATATGGGCTCTAGTAATATATGCTGCTGGTGCTTTGCCATTCACAATTTACATGGTTTGGCTGTAGTCTGAAGAGGTAACGTAACAGCACATCGAGCATGCAACCAACAAGCTTTGCCAAATGTTGACTAATGTTTCTTTCTTCTGCCAAACAGCAGACCATTAAATAAGAATCACTTGACCGATCAGCCTTCCCGCGAGCCCTTCTGCTAGTATGATGTGTCCCAGTTCAGTGCTTGAAGACACTGCTCTTGAGGAGCATTTGTGTCATATTTCTTGCTGCCGAAAAAAAAAAAAAGGATAATGAATGGGATTGTGAGTGCAGCGTTGCTTTGGCAGGAGACGCACTTCAGCACGGCTTTGCTGTTGACTTGTTCGAGACTTCCTGGTAACGCTAAGTCTGAGTCATCGGCTTTGGTGAAGAAACATGGCAGATGCAATTGATTTGGCTAATGTGGCCTTTTGGAACCAATAATTTTGGATCCGGCAACTTTTCATATCTTATACATTCTCCTCTGGACAGCTGGGAAATTTGCTGTTTTTTTTCCTACACTTTGAAATGTGAAATTAAGAGAAATGTAATCAAAATGCATCAAATGCAATAGTGGGCTGCATGCTTGTGGCCGACCCGAAGGTGGATTTTAAGCCGTCATCAAAGTTACTACTTCCCTCCTATGTCTGTTGCTAGGGAAATACTTCTTGCTGCCTCCGCTAAGACCCCCAGAGGTCCACAAACACCATCAGTGTCACTGCTGGTTATCCCTCTCTCCCGGGTTTGTTGTTTCAGCCAGCTGGTTGGCCTGTTTTTCTTTCATCGTGTCTCTCAATAGCCCTTGCAAAGAAAACACCGGCACTAGAGTCCAGAAATGTGTCCATGACTTCATAACTGCGTCTGTCGTACCCACCCACCCGTCCACCCACTGGGCCTCCGCTGCAGTTGGCCAAGCTGTCGCTCCTCATCGCCTTCACATGGACGCTCTCACACCCTTTGCAGTCCCGTGTCCTGTGTGACACTAATGTGCTTGTGATGCGGGGCACAGATTGAGGAAGTTCATGAATAGGCCAATGATGTTCTTTGAAGTGTAGGCAAAGCTTTTGTAATTGGCCTTTTTTATCTGTCCGTCACATGAGGAAGGGCCCCTTTTCAGAAGCGCTGCCAGTGTGCTCTCTGTATGTATCTCATTACTATGTCAAAACCCTCACACATGCACACACACAAGCCCAGAACTCCTGGACCCCGCCTGGAGACCGCTTGCTGTGGGCATATGAGGTAATGGCTTTGGTCTGAGGAGCGGAGACCGAAGGGTTGGGTGGAAGCAGAGAATTTCAAGGGGCGTCCGCTTTGGGACACAGGCCTTCCAAAAGGCCTCTCGATGTGAGAAGCAAAAAAGCAGAAGAGGTGAAGTATCCAGGCTGAACTCCATTTAGAGCTAGTGGTGGTCTGCTAAAGATATCTTGTTTTTGGTATGTGAACTAAGGATTTGATAGCCGGGAGATTTGATAGCTTGGAGACACAGGTAGGAGAAATTCATTATCGACAGACCTGTTCGTGAGTTTAGCTGTCACTTGTAACATCAGAACCCACCTCTCTCCCAAATGGGTTATGATTTGAGGGATCAAGGCAGTAATTCCATCATCCCTCATGTTCAGACACGGTTTACTTCACCGAAGACCAGCAGAGCAGGCCAGGAGAGTAGAGTTGACCCACCGAGAATGAGTCTCGCAACGGTTTTGTTTATGAATCTGCCACAAGTACAAAGCCCATAATAGGGCCTCTCAGGTTTGCTATATAAGTGCATTAAGAGATTAAGTGTGTATTGTTGAAGATACTCAGATACTCGGTGTGGAATCGTACACTTGTGGATCATTAAAGTGAGATTAACACATGTATTACACAAAGCAGATGCTGTCAGGAGTGTCAGAGACAAATGTCATTATGATAAATCTTCATAAACCACTTTCCTTCACAGAAATGAGCAGCTGCAATGATTTCCCCCATTCAAACTGTGATATATTTAATCCGGAAATGTTACTTCAGGTAAAAACGGCTCGCTTTGCCGTCCACCCCAGCAATTCGGTCACAGCTAGACTATCATTAACCAGCAGTCTATTAGCTGCCAATATGTTCTGATCTTATTTCGGTTTAATTTGCTGCCGGTAATACGGCACAAAAGACAGACTGGGAGCGTGTTAAAGTGAGCGAGGGGTCACATCATCTGTGGTGGTTGATTCATTTACGGTTCCCTTTCTGTCAGAAATGCAACTGAATATGTCTGTGTAAAATAAAGAAAAACAACAACAATAAACAGTAATTATGAAACACAGATGTAACATTTTCCTTCTTAGATGTGATGCTCGGAATTGTCTGGAGAGGATTTTCAAAGGCTGATGCCAGAACGTTTTAAATGCTTCATAATAAGCCCTGAGCATAAATAACTGACATGGTAGATATACTTTGTGACAAATGATTTAAGGCTGAATTCTGAATTCAAAGAGGAAAAAAATGTATTTTTTCTGATATGTGACCACATTGATACAAATTAATGTTATGTAGAAATTTTGTAACTTATGACAAATTAAGAGGATTAATGTCGGTCGCACCCGCTTTTTTTGTTCTGCTTTTTCTAGTGCAGTGTGATGTACCGCGTTTTATAAGCTACACATAAGAAATATAAAGTGCTTCGTCTTCCTGGAAGAGCAAATTGAATTAAAAAAAAAAAGTTGCATAGCTATATGAGCCAGACTTTCCTAAAGAATAGCATACTACAGAATATATACTTGTTCCAGCCAGCTGGTGGCATACGAGTGGTCAGATTGGTCCAGACGGTTTGAGGGTCTGATTTTATGAAGACCACCTCTGACTGGAGCAACACAGCAGCTCAGCTGGAGAAGGAGATTCAGGTTTCTGGTTGGTGACTTAAAATTGTCTCCAGTGCATTTGTGAATAAATGTTTATGCACCTGGGTAGGTGCAGGACCACTGTGGATGAGTGGTTCCAGAAAATGTATCGGATGACCTTTGACCTGTAGTGTCACCTGCCCTGGACCAGTTGTGCCACTGGTAACCTTTTCCGCAGCCCTGAGAAACAGTTTTCCTCTTTTGCCCATAAAGTGCAAATTTGAACCATCCCGGGAGATTCACATGAGCAGGACAACGCCCCCCCCCCCGGAATAGATTCCCAGCATCTTCTTAACAGTCAAGCAGCAGCTCCTCAGCAAATAAATAAATAAAAAAAACAAATAAACCAAAGCAGCCGAAGCACCAAACCAGCCGTGTCTCAGGTTTTCGGATGCGGCGCCGCAAATGTGGGTTGAAAGTAAACAGAAGTGCTGTGCGCGGCGAGGCCCGGTGCAGTTCCACTTGAAAAGGGCCTCCGTTGCACTCGTACCCCAGTCAGAAACAATCTCTCCGCGGCATGTTGAACGAGAGGCCGCTTTTGTCCGCCGCTTTTGTCGCTTCCCCCTGGGGGTGCCGGTTTCGCTTGCGAGCGCCTCCCTGGGCTGGAGGAGCCCAATAAGGGACACATGGCGAGTCTGACTCCGGGAGGGGTGTCCCATTGTCTGTGCCATTACCACTAATGGGCCTCCTCGAGAACCGGCACTAAGTGAACTTAATCTCCCCTGTTGGACATAAACAAGAGCGCTGAGCTGCCTGTTAGGGTGTTATTTTTTTTTATTTTTTTTTTTGCACTAAATTAGTGTTTCATTTGCATTTGTGTGACATTTTTTTTCTATTAAGTTGCTAAGATATTTAAATCCAGCACATGTGTAATAGATGTTTTGGCTTAGCTTGCGGAAAAGAAATCACATCCCACAGTTAGTATTTCTCTTCATGTTATGAGCCATGTTAGGATTTTGTGGATTTCTGGATTTCAAATTGTTAATATTTGATCTGACTGCCATCTAGAACCTCAAAAGAGGCTTTGGATCATTGCATCCTAGAAGAGCAACGCTCAAGCCATCTAGGATAGTGAATAGGGTATTTTTTAAGCTCTGTATTTTTGAAGGTTTCACTTCTTCCTTTGAAGAATCGACAAACATGCATGTATATTTTTATTTGTCGCATTTCTCCAACCTTCCTTCATCACTTTATTTTCAGCTTTTCATCTTAATTTGTCTCAGGCAACCTTGCTAGATACAGTATTCAAAATTATGTCGAAATGAACTGAATGAAGATATCACACACACACACACACACACAAACACACACACTGGGAGTCTCCGATACACCTAAAACACGTGTTTAGACTGTGGGAGGAAACCCAAGCAAATATGGGGAGAAGATGCAAACTGCACTGAGGTTGAGCTGGGTTTTAACCCATGTCCAAATTTCTGGCTCAGGACCTATAAGGTACCACTGCTGCCTGGTATCACAGCATCTACAAATTTAGACACATCCATCCACTATCCTTAACCTCCTTATCCTGATCAGCATGGTGGCAGTCTGGTGCCCGTCCCAGAACCACCGGGTGCCACTTCATCGCAGGGT
This sequence comes from Arapaima gigas, assembly GCA_900497675.1. Lineage (NCBI taxonomy): Eukaryota > Metazoa > Chordata > Actinopteri > Osteoglossiformes > Osteoglossidae > Arapaima > Arapaima gigas. The sequence continues at coordinate 3,260 of UFQX01001398.1, read as the reverse complement.
GACCACACACACACACACTAATACAGTGACCAGTTAACCTGACACACGTGTTTGGACTGTGGCAGGCAGCACACACAAACGCAAGGAGAACATGCGAACTTCACACAGACTGAGCCAGATTCAAACCCACACCTGACCAGCCCAGGCGCTAAGAAGCAGTTGGGGCTACTTACTGTGCCATAAACACGGATGTTTACTGTTTAGCACGTGTTTGCAGCGTATCCCTTAGAAATACTGTCAAATTTGTTTCAATAAAACTTTGACTTGTGCACAGCGCACTTTACTTGGAGAGATTCACTGTTAGAGCCTCCAAACAGAGCAGTTTCAGACAGCCGCATGCAACAACTTTAACTTAAATCAGAAAATAAAACTATGCCAGTTCTGAGATCCATTGACTGTTTTCCAGTAAAGTTTAAGAGAGACACGGTGCTGCTCAGCTACAAGCTCTGCCGGCTTCAGCCGCGTCTTATTTACGCAAATCCATTAACGTGCAAACCAGCAATCTGCCTTAAAACGCAGGAAGCTGGATTTCTTGAAATTTCTGGAAAGAACAAATCAAACGCTGGCTGTACAACCTTCCGCTACAAAGCTCCTGAACCCTGGAAGCCTCGCCTAGAAGCATGAATGATGAGTTTGTCACGCTCTGGAAAGACCAGAGTGTGTTGAGAAGGTGACGCTTGGAAAAGTTGGAGGAAGAAGGAAAGGAGGACGAGCAACTGCCATATGGACGGACTTGATGACAGTGACAAAGACACTGAGCATGTAGGTGGCAGGGGAGAACATTCCGGAAGAACTCTGCGGGTGATGTGGAACTCGATGGCGATCAGCAACAGCCACAAATTTTCTAATAGTCCAGCCCCTGTTAAAGATGTCCCTTCCGTCACTAACTTTAAATACTGGCTTTAAACTCTGTGATTTAATATGTTTTCTTGTTTTTACTGCTGTTCGTGCTGTTATCTCATTATGCATAATAGCGGTTTATTTATTTCCTACCTGTGCGGCCCCCCTGGGGCACGAGCACACCTGGGGTGAATTTCGCCACACTGAACTCTGCAAGGCCTCGCTGTTTGTACGCCCTGATTCACTGAAGCTCACCTGCTGACAGGACCTGGGGGGGTGGTCTGGATGACCGCCTGACAGCTGCGAAAGATGCTGTAAAAACACTAAATCCAGTCTAGCTGAGGTGAACTCGGGTGCGCAGGCACCCAGTGGAGCTGCACGGGACGAGAAATCTTATATATAGTTAGTACACATAATAACGCAAAATGACATTTTCTGCAGTGTTAACATGGACAGGAGCGGTGAGCCGCCAGCTGGCCTTGGACCTCCAGAGGGGGTTTTTTTTTCCACCTTTTACCAGACGTTGAAGATTTGTTTCTTCTTCTCCTGTTGCCTTCTGGCTTTTTCTCACATTGGTTTTGAACCGTGTATCGGTGCTGTTATTGCTTCCGCCGTTGCTTGTGCCTCTCTGAGCCTTTTGCATTATTCTTTGATAAACGCTCTGGGGTAACATGTTGGGAACCGCTCTGTACTACGGTAAAATGAGCTGAAAATAAATTGAGGAGATGTTGGAGAACATCCCATTTCTAAGGGGGGGATAGATGTGGGCAATAATAAATTCAGCTCCACTGAACGGATGTTGGGAAGAAACAGATTTGCTGATCATTTTTGCACACTTTTGTTCAAATATGTTCATTGTTTATAGGGCGTGACGTAGTATGATGTTAAGAACATGGAAGCTAAAGGATGTGAGTTCAAGTCCCAGCAGGGCCTTGCGGTGCTACGCTTTCACAAGGCGCCTACTCTGAATTGCCCAACTAAAAAATGCATATATTTTTAGGAGGCTAACTAGAAACTTCACATAAACTCATCAGCTGATAATAAAGCAATAATGAAAGTCTGGGTCACGTCAATAGAAATATTATGGACTGTGGACGTGAGTTGGTCTTAACTGTTGCCAGCGCATTACTGTTGAGGCCATTATGAATTAATAAATTAGTCAATTCTGTCCAATTTTACTGTGTCAATCAAGGGCACAAGACTTCATTTTTTCTCCACAATAACTCTTTTTTTTTTTTGTTGATCATCACTTTAATGAAGCCATTCGGTGATTTATGACTATATACAAGTGCAGAGAAGGTGATTTCTTTCCGGCATGCGGGGGCGAGGGGCAGCGCATTTTGGGCAGAAGAACAGACTGATAAAGTCCATCATTCATGGAGGACATCATTCCAAAAAAAAAAAAAAAGACCTCATTTATTGTGGAGTCATTTTTCTTATATGGGGAGCTCTGATGTGCTGCCTTGAATTCTTTTCAATTATTTATAGTTAATCATTTATTTAATGTAAAGTCCACTTGCTCAGGAACCATGTTTAGCTTCTGGAGAGAAGTAGAGGTGGTGTGTTTAAACCGGCAGTGTTCAAATATTAGAAACTCACTAATACACTTTTTATTGATATAACATTGGTGGAATTTCACGAACCCAGTATTAAATGGAACTTTAAATCACGTCTTCCGCTGGAATGCGGTATTAACAGTGACTAATGGTTTTTCATTAAGTACTTTGTCTATATTCAGCTCACCTGTCGCCCAGCTTTTCGATTCACAAGGTGAGTTCCGGAATGTAAGTGCCTTTCATTTGGAGGCAATTGACACCCGCGGACATTATGTTACGTTTCAAAATTCTTGCAGTTTCACATCTTTAAAATGATTTTTTCTCATTGTCCTGCCATGGCACAAATAGTCATCTCTCCGCCTGTTTTTGGCAGAATGGGTCACGCCGCTGTTGGACGTCTTTACGTATTTAATCTTTGTTAGCCTGCTGAACAAAAAAGTATCTTATAGTAAATTATAAAGCTCCCTGTTTGTCCATTAACACCCCATGTGTAGCTCAACTTTTAATCTGGAGAGAGAGGCCTGCATGGTTTCCCTCAACAGCTCAACCGTCAGACCCCTGTATCTATAACCAGCCCTCGAGTGACAGCTCCTTAACCGCGTCGTCAATGGCTGTTAAATAAATGTTGACACACTGAAAAAAAGTATATATTTTATGCATTTATATGTATTTTTAATTGAATTAATTGGTAGTTACCCATATGTATGTGCACACAGGCCATGCTATGATGAATCTTGTCTGTCATAAATGCAACAAATGTACATTTAAATGCCATTAAGGGAGCTGATCCATGTTAAAAACAAAGCCTAAACTGCACCGGCGCACTGATCAGCGACGTGCGAGTCGGGTGGTTCAGAACACCGG